>JABASH010001435.1:0-26307 GCA_019776445.1 Tomocerus maximus | reverse complement strand
CAGACTAGTCGCTTACACTTCTACTCAAATCTACGAATCTACACTTATACTCAAATCTACTCGCGATGCGGGTGGACCACTAGATGCTTGTAGAATGATGACTTGATGTAAAGAATCTCAAGTATCGGATTGCTATTCAGTGTTTTAAAGAATGTCTCATTTTCATCTAGGTATGTAGCTATGTAAGTATCTATTGTGAATTCTAAGTTCCATCAATATGACTAATTTGGGTCATTCTTTTTAGCTTACTAAGCACAAATTAAGATATTCAGTCTTTGTACACAGGTAAAACGCAAAATATAGGGATTTGCATAAGTTTGCTTACTTGCATAGTTAAAAGGTACTTAAATGGATAGATACAGCAACTAATGAATATAATTTTTATTCGTATACATGAGAGGAAGGAGGACTAGCTGTATATAGAATATAACTCACTACACTACATACTGCAATAGTTACGTACGTTCATCTAAATACATATCGCGGTTCGATGATAATAAACATATATTATTATATATGTATAGATTATAATGGTCTACTTGTGATTGGCGATATTTAAGGACTGAAAAAAGAAATGCATGCATAGAATAGATATATAAATGCTATATATATGTGTCATACATACTCGCAATGGTATTTTTATTAGGTATACATATTATATTTATAGCTTGAAGGTAGGTTAGTGCATTATATTTGTGCATCTTCATAGATCAGTAAGCACATTATAGCCAGTATAAGCCAAGCCTTAATGTACCTTAGTCGCCTTTAGTTTTACAATTTTTATTACCCAATGACATTTCGCTACCGCTAGTGACTTGCACATGTCTCAACCTCAAGTGTCAATCCTATGCTGTTTTTAACGAAGCAAATATTTTTCAGACGGAGACAGTTGAGGCAGGCTGACATGCTCCGGGGATATTCCATCCCTTCCCTATGTATGCATTCAGCCTGACCTGTGATAGGGGAGACTTTGGAAAAGCCATATGTTGAAAAGTGAATCTTTTTTTAGCACAAAATGTAAATACAGAACCAGGAAATTTCTTCGTTGGCTCAATAAATGACAATTATGCTTCTTTATAGCAATTTTGTAAAATAGAAACAAATAATGCTATACATTATTGCAGTGAGTTAAGTAGGATACATACAGACTATAATATTATACTTAGCAGTTAATCATATCATAAGGTCCTCAGTCCGTATCAATTCAAATGAGCTCATTTGTATAGTATTATTTGTTATGGTTATGGCTATTGGCTAGGGTTCTAGAAGAACTCATCAACAGTACATTCGTAAACATGGCATATGGCGTAATCGTAAATTGCATTGAATGTTTCGTAAACTCTAATTTGCATTATCGTAAATTACAATGAAGGTGTCGTTAACTCCCACAGGCATTGTCGTCAACTGCTAGTGGACTTATCCTAAACCGTTTAACATCATCATGTACCAGGGCATGAAAAACCCAAAAACCCGGGTTTTTGGGTTTTTCCTCAACTAAAACTAATTAAAATTAATTACAATTTGCATATTAAATGTGTTAAAATTAATTAATTATTAATTAACATGATTAGTTCTTAATTAAAACATGAAATTCATACAATAAATCTGCATAAAAGCTCCGAGATTAGTGTATCCTTGGGTGTTCAAACTGCCCCCAAAAACCCGAGTTTTTGCTAATTTTGCTACCCAAAAACCCGGGTTTTCCTGCCCTGTCATGCACTGGGATGTTTGTCTATGTTTCTGGCACCTAACGCAAATGTTTACGAAACAGATATTGGAATTTTACGATTATGCCATTTTTGTTTACGAAAAAACAATGTCATGTTTACGAATGTGCTGTTGATGAGTTCTCCATAACCATGGCTAGGCATTACATAAATGGCCCATACTACATGTATGAGGTTTTAAATCATTAAATTGATTCTTGATATGTTGTTTTAATTTTGTTAATTTTTTTTACATATTTACTTTCATCGATTCTTCCCTATTGTTACTTAATACATACATAATTTAGTCAGCTTTTACTGTATTAATGTACAAGGTACTTACATGGTAAATAGTTGTTGGTGGAACTGGCAGACAACGATTCGCTGTCTCAAGTCATGTCTCAAAAGCGACTACTCACTTTCATCGTTAAAGCTCTGCTGTATCTGTATGTAGATAGTGAGAGTCGTACGAAAGTCGTACGGGGCTACGGGATCCACCCTAAAATTCGGGATAAGATTGTATGATGGCACTGAACTTTCCTATCGATTTTCGGCTGTTCAGGCTTCTTCAGTCAGACTCCTCCAGACTTCCGCCTGCCTTTGACTCCTTTTTGACAGAACTATCTACTACACACACACAACAGAACCTTTTACGGCGTAGTTCTATGAATGTCCCAACCAACTCTTTTACTTTTGTGTGTTCTGTGGATATATCAGCAGTAAAAGACCCTAACATTCCTTTGCATCACGTTATTTTTCTTCAATACGAGTTTTCCCTCACCGGCCATTGTTTGGTTCCAATTACTTTTCGTGGTAATTCACTTTTACTTACTTGATTGTCGATATCGACTGGCTATAAAGTTTGGGTTGGGTCTTTGGTTATTGAGTAATTTTTCATTTCATTACGTAAAGTTAATCTTTTAAGAGCCAAATCCCTCATTGGTTGGGTACAAGTCAGTAAGAATAAGACCTCGGAGCTTTCATAATGACGTAATCTAATCATTTTACTATCTAAGATTGATAATTTCCTTTCTGTAGCGGTTTTTGGTACTTTAATTTTGTACTGGACGTTCTTGATAACTTTGAAAAACATCACAAGTAGCCAATATTTAGGGATTTTGTGTTTCGGAATATTTTGTGTACACAGCACAGAATAGAGAAGGACGTAGAGAGGAGAGGTAAACTAGAGAGATAAAAACAGAATAAGAATCAAATTAATCAGAGTAGCAAATGTGGTTAGCAGTGAAGATATAATTTCTGTGTATAAAAATTATCGAGTTATGTAACTAATGTGGTTTTATGAGTATTGCAGTTTGGTGCAATTAAAACCAGGTCACATAAGTACATACCTAGATAGCCAGGGAGTAGGAGTATTATTAAAGTTGAAAAAGTGCCAGTATTAGTATTGAGTCAGGTAGATAAATTATGTTAGCAAACTAACTTACCCACCTCCATTGTTGGTTTATCCTTTTATTTAATGTGATGATGCTCTGATTTCTTGTATAATTTGCTGGCTGCAATTCGTCCATGTGCAATAAAAATATTAATACTTCTGTCTGTATTATATTGCTTCTCCAGTCGATTCCTCCTGGGTTAAGTGTTGCTGGTTGTCAGTTGTGGTGCCAAAGCCAAAGACTCCTTCCCTACTGCTGATTTCTCTTTTCACAAATTCACAACTATTCTGTCTCATTCTGACTGTCGTGTGCATTGCCATTTACCACTGTTGTCACTTTGTCACATTAAGGAAAACCGAAAGGCTTTTAGATTTCGGTGACTGTACTGTACATCCTTATAATATATCTGCCAGTTGATTATCGTCGCAGTTGAAAGTTTGTGTGCAATTGCTAAATAGTGTGCTGTTTAAAGACCTTTAATACAAATATCACATTACACGCAACGCAGAGCAGCAAATCTTAATCAAAGTCAAAGTGTACTATACATCTTTAGTTTAAGTTTCTTGTAAAGTGCCGTACACTATATACAGTCATCATCATGTCTGCTATGACACACTCTTACAGCACTGATGCTTCTTGGTGAACAGCTCTCTATCACTATCTGTTTTTCTCTCTTTGCTTTTACTATTTATAAGAATCTTTATTTAACTGATCTATATAAATATGTAGATTATATCTGTATGTTTAATAATAATACTGTAGTAGTATAGCAATTAATTACGTTTTATTATGTTTCTGTTCGTCAAAGTCACTTTGACATGTAATAACCCCAGTTGTGCAATAATCTTTTTACTATGCGCTAATAAAGGCGCAATTCTAATATCTTATAAGTTTATGGACGCTCTTTATACATCCAATGCAGATTTTTTTAGCACTCACTTTCCCATTTTCATTCGTCATAGTCATAGCCAGTCATAGCCAATTTGCTGGAGAATTAAAAATTATTACTGTCAAGGAAAGATGATGTATAATGTTAAATACGTTGCTAACGAAAGTTTCATTGAGTTTGGAAAATCGTATGTGTAGCCAAGACATTTTTTATTGACTTTTTAAAATTGTTTTTTGTTTGTTTATACACATTCCAAGAATTGCATGTCAAAGTGACTAAAAAATTGAATTTGCGAGTTGTAGTCCTCTTCAAGGGAATTTTCAAACTTTTCACGCTTTTTTAAAAAGGTTTGTGATTTGCAATTTTTAGACAAAATCTAATAAATTGTATTTATTGTCATCGAATTTAGGTGTCATCCTTCAGAAAGCATGGATGAAGTTGAGTTGAAGAATATTCAGCTGACTATACCGTCAAGCCGTACGCTGGCAAGAGGGGAAGGACTGGCGTTGGAAGAAAGAGTCGAGACTAATTTTGGTTCTCTACTGGTGGGTATTCAAGGGGATCGGTCTAAGCCTGCAATCCTGACGTACCATGATTTGGGACTAAATTGTAAGCAACATTTTTCTAAGAAATATTTAACAAATTAAAAAAGTACGAATTTTTTGTGCCTAATTTTATCTTTCTGGAAATTCTAGATGTTTCGAACTTTCAAGCATTTTTCAATTTCGTCGATATGAGACTGCTTTTGCAAAATTTTTGCATCTACCACATCAGTGCTCCAGGACAAGAGGAAAATGCTCCAACCCTTCCTGAAACGTATGATAAATAAAATGTAGAAATATTATAGCATATGGGCCAGTAATTTTGTTGGATTTATGTCACCAATAAATTTTATGTCTGCGAGAATACATAAATCCGGTTTTACTATTGTTACATCTAAAACCATCTTTTTATTACAGTGATTCAGAGTTTTTTAATGTTCATAATGCTTTTTAGTAATAGAATTTAGGTCATATTGTTACTGCAATTTAAAATATGTTTTTTTCCTCACACAGGTACGTGTATCCTACTGTGGATGAATTGGCAGAGCAAGTTTTGGACGTTTTAATTCATTTTGGACTGAAACGAGTGATTGGATTTGGCGTTGGAGCTGGTGCAAATATTTTGTGCCGATTTGCTCTTACACATGCTGAAAAAGTAAGTTTATTACGATGTAAACGTAAGTACATAAAATAAGGTGCAAGTAATAGTCTACGTATTGGTGGACTAAACTAGGCTAGTCAAAATAATCAAATCTCTGTAGGCTTGACTGAAAATTGCATGAAAATTTAAAGATTGTCTTTTAAAATGCTGAAAATAATAATTGCAAATTTAGGTCGATGCGCTCTGTGTTCTTAATTGCGTCTCGACTCAAGCTGGCTGGATCGAATGGGGCTACCAGAAAATAAATACGCGAAATTTACGTTCTAAGGGGATGACTCAAGGAGTTTTGGATTATCTCATGTGGCATCATTTCGGAAAAGTCAGTTTTCCAATGGATATTAAATATTAATGAAATGATTTAGATTTTTAGCTAAATAAAGTAACTGTTATATCATTTTAGGTGACTGAGGAACGCAATCATGATTTAGTTTATGTGTACCGTCAGTACTTTGAGAGTAATGTGAACCCAGTAAACCTGGGAATGTTTATCGACAGTTATGCCCGTCGAACTGATCTCAACATTGTCAGAGAACTTGATCCAATGAGAAAGAAGGATGTACGAACTCTAAAAATGGCTGTGTTGAATGTTACTGGAGCGTTGTCTCCTCACGTTGATGACACTGTGACTTTCAATGGACGTCTCGATCCTGTCAATTCAACTTGGATGAAGGTGATTTTTTCTTAAACGTTAAATTCATTTATAGTAAATGAATATGTAAATAAATAATGACATAAATTGTTTGTAGATTCAAGACTGTGGATTAGTTATGGAGGAACAGCCAGCCAAACTAAGCGAGGCATTTAGACTGTTTCTTCAGGGACAAGGATATGGTAAGCAGTGAAACCTAAGTATTAATTCCAACTATATAAACGTATTACTGATTATTATAATGTTTAGAATTTGAAATCTGTTAGCTTTAAAAATTATGGCAAACGGTTAATCTTTTTCTTTGGAAATTTGACAAAGTATTTATATTTTCCATAATATTTTTGCTAAAGTAATAGTGTACCTACTTATTATTATCTCTTGTTTGGTGACTCGTCTGGTGAGATTTCTATAAAGTAATGTAAGTTGCGAGTGATTGTTATTAGTTTCACAATGCTGTAGTTATACGATGATTGGATAGGTCAAATCAAGGATTCCTTTATAAGGATATAGTAGGCGTACCTATTCAATGAACTTGCACTACTATATAATATTACTCTTCTGATGTGTGTTTTTGGTTGTTTCTTTGATTTATTTTCCGATTCTATTTGCTCTTCTGAAGCTCTAAAACTATTCCGGAAGAACTCGTTGCCCGAAGGTAAATGCTTCTAAAAAGTCAGCAGGATTGTGGATGGAATGCTCTGAGAACTAAAAAGGCCATTTTGCATTCATTATGTTGTGTAAGTGTTTGTTTTGCGTACAAATCTCCTCAAAACAACACAACAAATTCCGAATTCGAACATCTTTGTGTGTTTGTTCAGTCCGTTCACACACAGCATTTACCACCCCCAGTTTTACAAAAATGAAATGTCTTTTGTTTGACTGCTACCAGCCAGTTCGACATGGCTGTGTTTTATTTTTGTTGTAGTCCCTATACCTTTTCCAGTCTCCAATTTTATCCAAAGCTAAAATGAATGACTCAGACTACCAAGTATCGTATGCTGTTGTATAGTAGCTGTTTATGGTGGAATGCTAATTAGTTTACCTAATTAATGTTTTTGTCTTCCCACATTTACAAGAGATTGACTAATTTTTGAGCATTTTGTATTTATTTGTATCTATACACACTTTATAGTGTATGGCTGAATGCATTCCCGTTACCATTAACAAATTAATCTTTTTCATTACAACTATAATTCATAAGCTGTAAGTGTTTAGTTCACTAGATCTTCAATTAGTTACATAGAGATTTCTCCAAACTAATATTTTCATTTGTTGCTGGCAGCATTGAAATTATAGAATTAACTTAGAGCTCGAAGAAATATCTTTGCAAACAACAAACATGAAGAACATAATGGGTGCGGGTCAGGATTTTTTATTTTATATTTATGCTTAACTAGCAAATTGCAATTATAATATCCTGACAATATCTTTTTGTTTACATAAAAGACAGTTATTTGATTATATTCCATACGTAGTTGTGTCCAATGTTGAGATTTGGAGACGAAATCTGTTAATAATGATATTATTGTGCAAATGGCCTGACTAGTGCTCGTTCCGGGAACACTTTAGTATTAGCATTTTTAATCATAGCTTGTAGATTAGCAATAGCTCCAGCAAAAGCTTGCTTCACTACATGCTTTCCCTTTGCAATCCTTATATTCACATTTCAATAGACATCCTGCCTGCTTTTGATGTATTGATACCGACGGTCAATTTCTGTGACGTTACTTATGATTACCTCCTCAGTTTTGGTAACGGAATAAAGAATTCCCATCCACACTTTTCTAGTCGAATTTTTTATAGATTTTTCTAAAATGTTTCGAGTTCAATAATGTTATGTTTCCAGTTTCCACCATTTTAGTGATTTGAGGCTGTTGTTCTACTTTTCTCTGGTTCGTTGCGTTGGTCTCAGAGCTGCATGTTTCTCAACTCTTTTTTAATCTCATTACTACTAATCTAGCTTCTTTCATGTTACCTTACGATAATATTTTATGTCATGTTGTTGATGGAACTAGCGAGTAGATTGCTTTTCAGGCACCTTGCCAAAACATGTAATTAATAAGAGTCTATAGCAGGCGCGCTTTCCTTTTTCTATTTAATTTTGCACTATATATTACATTTATAAAACGTATTCAATAATAATCTTTGCAATTTTTATAGACTCTTAGCATGTTTAAAATGTTTCTACTACATGCGCTTGCCTATTGCCACTTAGACTAGTTTGCTATTTTGGAAAAGGGCATTAATGTTGATTTGAGTCTAACGTGATTGATGGTTTCCACTGTAGTTCCGTGCCTTTCGTCGAAGAAAGTACTAGCAAATAGAAAAATGTCAGCAGACAGTGGTGTCAGTGGTGCTGGATCTTCTGCCGGATCAAGCATTTCCCTCAACAATGCTAACTCTTTCTCCAAACAAGATGCAGCTTCTACTTCAAGCGGTGTCATTACTCCCAAAGGTGATGGTGTCCCTACGGCAGCTTTAATTAATCTCAACTCCTCTGATCCCCTCAGCAAAAATTCCCAAATGGATTCTCGCATGCTAGACAAGGGATTGAGTGACATTCGTATTACGGAAAATCCGATTTCAGAAAGCCCTGAATTGTCTAATGACGCGGATAATAACCCACGATGCTAAACAGTTTCTTCTCGCCATTTCAATCAACAAAGTGTTTTAATTTCATAATACTGGCAGATTTGATGTTTTACTATTCTAAATTTAAAAATATGTATGTATAGATCATATGATCATTAATGTGTGCCTCTCTCCCTGTAATTTCGGTGCAGTAACCCTTTGAAAACAACGGTGGCTAATGTACCTCTTTTAAAGCCCGAATTCTGTTCCTGAGTAAAAAATAAGTATTTTATGCTGCGAAGTACATACATAGTGTCTAATCATAGAAATTCTGTACAAGAATTGATGTTCACTAGCGTAATATTCAATTGCAGTGACTATCTGAAAGGTACATATTTCCGAATGCTCTTAAACAATCAAATGAGTGTGCAATCAAAAACCAATCAATCAAATACCACTTACAATACAAAATGATCAGTCCAGAAAAGGCCAGTATGGCAAAACAAAATCCAATGTTGATTGAAATCATACAAAGGAGTGAAGCATCGAGCACAGTATAATAATATGCATTTAACAGTCATCAATATTAGTAAACCTAATATTCGGATTGTAGAGGCGAAATGGAAAAGCTTTTGAAGTTCAACTCCCCGTTGAACGTAGTCGACAATTAGATTCGCATTAGTGACCAAAAGCTTTTTCAAACAATTTTCAGATGTCATGTCGATGTCGGTTAGTAGTGCTACGCTACAGTAAGGAGTACTGTTCGGGAACACAACATTTATAAAAGTTGTATCATTGTATCGTATCTAACATTAATTGTATAGAACTTGCGATTAGTGTCTTAAAATACTTTTCACTGCACATTTGTAATTTCTTTTACACTTTAGTATTAATTTTTGTGAATATTTTCTTTTTAAAGTTTTAAACGTTTTAATGACTTTTTTAATATTAGAACAATGGGAATTCTGCTGATGTTGGGAGAAATGTAAGAACCGATATAAGAGTTTGATTCAGCACTGCTGCGCGTAGTTTATGTAACGTAAAAGCAGTAATTAATAATTAGTTAAGTAAAGTAGGTAAATAATTAGCTAATTATAATATATACATGTAATTAGGTAGTAGTATATACCTGTACATAAAATACGTTTTAATTTTAGCTAGTCCTATTGTCTATAGATAGTTTTAACATTGAGCTTTAATAAGCTATTCTATATTATATGTGTGTGTAGTAATCTATAGTTTAAGGAACGGTCAAAAAGTCAAAATCGTAATTATAAGTTTTAAAAAACAACTTTCGGAATTGAACGAAATATTGCAATAACTGAGAATGTGTCAAGCAAGGTTTCTGCTGTTTTATTAACGAACAACTACCATTGGACATGCATTCTTTATGTGTAGTGTGAATTAGAATTAAACTAGTATTGTCCTTTAGTACTGGCTTTGCAAGTTCAGAAGTTCAGTTTCCGATTTCTTTCTTTTATACCAATGTGACATAGCAATGTTTACTACTATGAATGCAAAAGCTACTAATTTTTGTAGCATAAAGTGAAATGAAAACACGAAAATATATTTCTTTAGGAACGAGAGTTTTGCACCTTGATTACTGTGAACAGTTCAATCCAAACTCGAGATTGAACACTATTGTAGTAGTTGATGTACTTATCGTTAGTGTAACTATATGCTATAACTATTGGCCTTATTGCTTATTGTTGCATCTCATAGAAAATCATTATCTAAAAATTATGGTAATGATTCTCTTCAAAATGCCTATTCAATTAAGTATTATCCCTAATTAATATTTGGGTCTTATTAATTTAACCGTTCTATACTCTGTAATGTAGGAACAACACATACTTCCATCGTCTTCTATATATAATAAGTTACACTGAAATGTACTTACTTCTGGTAAAATTGCTAAGTTCTAGTTTATTGGATTCAATAAATATCAATTCCAATTAATGCTAATTATGCAATTAACTATCAAGGTTTGTGTTTTGTGTTTAGCATACTATTTAAATCTGTATTTGAAAAGCCATTATTAACCATTTTTTAGTATTATTCTGGAGCGATTGAACCAAATTGATGAAAATTAGGAATCACATTTACGAAACTCAAAGAATATTGCAGTAGTGAGACGAATTTATTTATTTACCCTCAATTTTATAACATTATTTACTATTGCCGATTGTAGATGTATCTAAAATCAATCAATAGCAAGTTATTCTAAACACTGACGAATGTAATAATCAAAGACAATATTCCAAGACTTATAATAATGCTAAGAAATAGTAATACAGTATGACAAGAGAAGGATAATTTATAGATACGTGTCTACATACATACGTTTTAAAAATTTCTCTAATGGTAATGATAGTATTAGATGCAGAAAGAAACATATGAAAACAGTATCGGATATTTGGCAGTGGACTATCAGTACCATTGAGCTTTGATTTGAAAGGAATATCTGGAAAGAATTACAATAACAATAAGACATAAAGTATTTAAAAAGCATTACTGAAATCCTTTTTCACAACATTATGCCAAAGCAATATAGGAGAGCTATTAAGGACATTGTATATAATAAGGTAACATTATTAATAAGGTTTGTGAAGACTAATGCGAAATCTTGTTTCGTAAAATTGGTATTGGTAGCTCCATAATTACTGCAGTTAGGACACACTAATAATGTGAGATAGGTGCATAAACTAATTACATTTGGGATATTTATATAGTAGAACAATTTCCGATCTGTATAGGGCATTAAATAATTTCACTATATACTCATAGTTCATAATGTACCTTCTAATGATATAATACGCAATATATAAAACATTTCATAATTATGCTTCTCCTAAGAAGAACATCCATTTTGCTATGTTCTTAAATCAACGCTGCGCTCCTTACTATCTATGCACTAAATGCAAACAAACAAACAACACAATGATACAATAGGAAAAACAGTTTACGATTAGTATTATTTATACAAACAAACAGTTACTGACTAGGTAAATTCAAACATAGAAGGCTGGTAATGAATTGTAGTCTTATTTTAGTTTTTTGTCAAACTACAATATTCATACTAGTTATAGGTACTTATTGTTTCTATATCCAAACTGCAAAGCTTCCTTGACAAGGAGAACAAGACGGAACTCTGCTAGCTTGTGTTTCATGCGTAAATAAACTACAAATGAAATTAACTACAACAAGCATTTTAACGATAACAACTTAGTTGCACGCAACGAATACATAATTCAGTAGAGCCGAAGGTAAACTATAACTTATACATCCTATTATCAGATATAGCGATACATTATTTGGTAAGTATTATGTGTCGTTGTCGAAGTGTCCTATAATATGTGTAACGTAAGCAGATCATTTTGGTAAATAGCTATTATTTATACTCTGGGCATGTACACTACGGTAGTTGCAGAAAACAGTTACAGTTTAATGCAGTATTGATAACAATCATAATGATGTATAGAATAGCAGGTATAGGTAGGTATCTTTATATTTCTTCAGTTACGTAGTGGATTTCAATTGCTAGAGTCGACGATAAAATTAGAAAATCCTCACTTCATTCATTCAATCTACTAGGCTGCGAAAGTGTGTCCATTAGCCATAAAAGCCGCAAGCATTTTTCTTTCCTCATCCGATAAACCGTGTCTTAGCGTTCTTCTTACTGAAATATACAGAATATATCCAGAATTACAGGAAATGTGTTCAAAAAGCAATTTAAAATATTGACCATGCAAAAACACATTAAATACCTACTAACGAATTAGTACTATTATACCAAATCACAAACAGTACCTATGTCAGTTAAAATTACAACAAACAGAGAATTATATTCAATTAAGACCTACTTTTTATGTCTACTGAATAAAAGATGTCTGAATGATAATGTTGTTAATGGTTGACAAGGGATGAAGAATACGTTTTTATGCGTATAGCATTAATTAATTAAGGGGAAATCCTGAAAGAGCATGCTAGATTGTTAATCAACACAGCACTCCTGTTAAGAAATAAATGGAATACGGAATACCAGTATAAAAATGAATAAGTATGTCTTGTTAAATCATCAGTTTAAAAGGGCAGCATAGAGTGCTACTCCTACTACGTTATTTTCTCGAGTACGTGATCGCTTCACTGCACTGCATTGCACTGATGCTAAAGTCGGAATGTTATATCATAGTATTTATCCACCAGAGCAGGTACATAGAAAGAAACAGGAAGAAAAGACAGAATTACAACCCAATAAGCATATTTCTACGTATTTTACGATACCAATACCACAAAATACACTTTACTCCAATAGATACTATATATTTACTTTACAAATCAAGGAAATAATTAACGTATACGAGAAAAAGAAGGACATGCCTAAGATAGATAGATTATAGGCAGGCGGAATAATTACTTTCACATACACATAATTAACTTATCCAGTTTCCCAACACCTTGTCAATTTGAGATCCATCTCAAGGTAAATTAATTTTCAACTTTATTGATTACAATTTTATGTTTTGCATGTTTATGCTACCCACGCGATAGAAGAGTTACTTACATGATTTTCGATCGGTATAGCGTGCATTGTTTCGTTTTCTTTCTCGAGGAGCAGCTCTGGCGTCCGCAGTGCGAGTTGCCGTCTTGACTAAACTTTCCAAAATCTCATCGTCCCCATCAGTCAATGTGCCATTTCCATTGAGAGTAGCACTTTTATTATTGTTAATATGCAAACTATTGTTCAACATAGCGTTTTTGGTTGTTATGATGTTTGTCGTCTGCTGGCCTTTGGGCTTTCGTGTCCAGCTCAGGCCGGTTCGGACAACTTGCTCCGCATCACCACTATCACTTGTTTTGTTGAGTACTTGACGTAGCTCGGCATCAGCCTTGTCTTCTTTGGTTTTGTACATGATTTGCTGCAGATTCAAGACATATAGCCATAATATTAGTTTCATTCCCCATTAATGCTTATAGTTCCCATTAATTCAACATAACCCTATATTAACCCATAAAGTTGTTTTTAGTTCACCGTTGTTGTTACCTCTGTGATCATCTTTCCACGAGTTTTATTTCTTTCACGATGATTAGCCTTCTTCTGAAGTTGTTGTATCACTCGCTCACGAGTAGTTCTATACTCGAGAGCGAATTCGGAAATTATCTTAAACAACACATGTGGTTTCGTCGTCGTCAATTGATGATGTGAGACACCCAACCACAACAAAAATTTGTGAAATCTAAGACAAAATACACAAAAATGAAAGGATCTATAAATTCATTACATTTTACAAGAGCATGCGACACATTGGGCTGAAAACCTGCATAAACAGTAATGAATGCACTTTTTGTTATGAAATGTAGTTAAATGGTATACCTATTCATCACACGACGATGAACGATTCCCAATACGATTATTCTCTCAGCGCAGTCAGCTAAAAATTCTGACATCCTAAAACATAAAATAATATTTAAGTTCAAGAATATCAGATTTGCAATACCTGAGTGATTAAAATACTTGAGTGCTAGAACACAATAAGACTTGATTGACAGGTCTTACTTGAGTTTCATATTGGTAGGTCCATCATGTTTAGCAATTACTCGTAAGTGATCCCAAGAGCTTTTGCAATCATTTTCCATTTTTACTAAATTGGTGGAAACCTCGTCAAAGTCAACCCGTGAAGTTCTTGTTACAGCACCGATCTAAACATTCCATTATGAAATTTAGTCATGTAATGCTATATATCGTAGCTTGAACGTATAATTTCTCATAAATAGTAAAAGACTTACTTCAGAGTACAGATCAGTTGATTCGGGGTAATTTTCATTAACGGTTTGACAAAGATGATGCAGAAGAGAATGCTTGTGAACAGTATCTTTTACTTCCGGTACTTTGGCTAGATAATCAATTTGAAACCCCCTTGCCTCAGCCCCATTGAGAAAATTGCCAATGCACAGCAGTGTCGACAAAATATGGCGGAATGTCTTATTTTTCTCCAGGGCTTCGATTCCTTGTTTTAAATCCATAAGAGGTTCCGCCACTTCCTAATACACAAGGGATACTCATTTTAATATTAATCTTAAATACATCTCACTTCACTTTCACTTACAAGGCAAAAGGGACCATACAGAGAATACAGCCATAATTTGTGTACCTTTTCCAAATTTTCGTAGTCCAACTTGAAAGCCCAGAGTTTTAGACGAGCAGTTAATTCTGAAATTGACGATAAAGTGAGTAGGAACTGTTCGGCACTTCCCAAGGGAGTCTCCGGGTTTGCAAACTGTGCTTCTTGAATCTTACATCTCTCTTCCTCAGTCGGTAACATAGACAGAAGTTTCTAGAAGAATAGTATTCAAAAATATGTTATGACCACATGGAGAAAGTATAAAATGAAAAAGACAAATTCCCAATTTTGTACCTCGATGCCTTCTCTATTGATTATGGTAGCATCCATCTTCATAATGGCAGCCTTTATTGTTCTTGGGGGAGGTAACTTTGTCATTCCTATATTTATAGCATTTGACCGTTTCGGATCCAAAACAACAATCTCCTTATTCTTATTTGCATCCGCTTGTTTCTGAAATAGGTTTGCATACATTATTACGTATAGATTAGATAATGTGCATGAAAGAAGTAAAAATTATCACTTTAATTGGCAATGCAAGATTAACGTGGAGTAATGTACATACACGTTGACATTCATCACAATAACAAATACTTTTTCACATTAAGTCACAAATTAAAACAACATAGTTGGTCCTACCAAGTTAGACGGTTGGTTGGTGAGTTTTATCATTAACTCATTGCATAAGAACTTATACACAGTTACATTACATCGTTTATATTAATTAAGGTTCATTTTTCGGATATTATTTTGCATTTTGCGTTGCGATTAAAAGCAATAGAATTTGTTATTAACAGAGATACAGACAGCCCTTTAAGTAAACCAGAACCGATTTAAATGTTAATAGATACCATTTTGCCGAATCAACCAACACCAAACCAAAAAACCTCATGCATGTGTGCATTTACTTACTCTTTGGGGGAAATTAGGATATACAAGTGGATGCATACATAGAGTGGTGAATAACAATACATAGAATAATAAATAATATTGAGCCCGTATTTCTTTGGTACTCACCTCCTTTAACCACCAAAATAGTCGATGTAAGTCCAAAGCGTAGATCAAGCAGCAAAAATTAAAAACAAACGTAATTAAATGGAATCAACTAGAATGAAGAATTTGAATTAGATACCAGAGAAATGTAAAGGAGGAAAGAAGAGAAAATTATTTGGTTTAACATGGTTTAACTACACTGTATTTACGTACGCATGATTATTTAATATAGTTCGTACAGTTTGTGAAGAATAGACAATACTTTCGTAAAGAAGAAATAGAAATTGTTCCAATAAAAAAGATGTAGAGTCAGGAGAAATTGACAGAATACTTTACTGCGAAAAGCGTATTATATTATTCATTCAAAATAGAAAACTATTAGAATATTGCAGATGTTTTTTGCATTAGCTATTATGTTAAGTTCCAAAGTACCATGATGAATTCATGATTGTTGTGTAGTAAGGTAAAAGCTCGATTTCAGCTCGGAATGTTTATAAAGTGCGTGAATAGGCTTTGATTGTTATGTCATGAAAAGTTAATCTTGCAAGCGTAGCGTATATAAATGTGCTGACAATCGTTGGAAGAGTGAAAGTTTAGAATTTCAAAGTACCTAGTGCATAGTATTTTTGGTATATAGTTTTTGCATACAATATTATGGTTTCCGAATAATATGTCAAACCAGGAATGTAAGAAGGTATTTGGATCAAATTATAAGAACAGGGAATCCATTGTTGAAACAAACCTTGTTGATCACATCTTTGGCCCTAGATTCGAACAAATGCTCCAGTCGCTGTGTATCCAGAGGAATGGCTGTCAATTCATTCCAAATGCAGCCCACTTTCTCAATTTTCTCAATTGCAACAGGATCATCCCGAACTTCCTTCCAGAACAGCTTGACTGTCTTTTTGGTTTTCTTGCTATTGCTATTATTGTCTTTTGGCTGAGAAGATTCCGAGTCATTTTGCAGCATTTGATGCTTAACCAAAGAAACACCAAAGAGTGGAGGTGCAGGAGGACTACGACCAGTTGAAAGGCCATTAAGACCATTAATAGGAGGTGGAGGAGTTCCTCCGAATTTTCCAACACTTGGTGGAGGTGGTGGAGGATAGCCATTGACATTTGGCATCGGTGGCGGAAGACCACTGCTATTGATTAGAATGGATTGACTGGCGGCAACAAAATCTTCATCGTCAGAAGTTTTCAAGTCAGTAAAATCGAGATCGCAGATTTCGAGGGGCCGTTGCAAATTGCTGACTAGAAAATCCCAGTGGAGCTCGTTGTCCGACTTTTTTCGATTCCAGCGGCAATCCCTTATTGCTTGTTCCATTGGCAAGGCCTTCTGGTTGAGGTGGCTTGATATCTACTCGAGATTTTGACTTTGCCAACCCTTCCTTTGCTTTCAGTACAACCCCTGCGGAAAAATCAAATTTGTTTAGTGACTTACGCTGGTTTATTACGTTCCTGTAAGAATTACTATTTACTTTCGGATCGAATTTTTTGGGGAAAAATATATTTACCAGACAAATCTCCAGTACGACTGAATGACTTATTTTCATCTACTGGACTTGTAAGGAGACTTTGATTTGCCAACTTCTGCGTCAAGTCTTTCACTGTATTTTCTCTCTTCAACTGACTTAATCGTTCTGACTCACTCATTATATCCCCGTTTTCCTTCTCACCGTTGCAACCGTTTGCAATTGATGCAGAGCTGGCCGAGGCTCCGTTTTTGGTATAAATGGGCAACATCCACGGTCTTGCCACAGTTGCATTATTGTTGTTGTTGTTATTGTTATTATTGTTTATATTACTATTACTACTACTATTCTTTAAATTATTTAAATGTTCCGTTGTAGTCGTTCCGTTCGTAGAAGCTAAAGCGAGAATGTCCTTTTTGCTACTCATGGACCTTCCCAAAGGAATCAGTGAAATAGGAGACTCGGGAGTTTTCAGTGGCGATCCTATATCGTCCCCACTGTGACCATTCATTTCCCCACCCGAAGAGTGGTTTCCATTCACAAGTTTCTGTTCCAATAACAAACTCTTTTGGCGTTCAGCCCGTTCTCTTCTTCTCCGCAGAGCCGGTGTAACACCAACATCCATGTTACCTATTTCCCCAAATCCAAATAGTAGTTTAAATTAAGAACTGTTTGCATATTAAGTCGTAAAAGCTTGCAAGTCAAGGTGAAACAAATTAAACCACAAAGACTAGGTAAACTATCAATCACAGGTACACTCATTGATCTTCTAAAAATATCTCTGTGTACCTACATTCACTTTCGCCACATTTCTACTTCGCATCTGTGAATCTGTAAATATTTTCTTTGCAAAAAGTTAGTTACAGAGTAGTATAGTTCTACGTAGTAAGTAGGTAGTACATATAAATACATAAAAGCAGAGATGTGTGATGGTGATGATTTGATGATCGACAAGTTTACATTACTTTGCGAAAACTTTCCTGGTTTGCGTCATTATTGACACTATTTACTTAAAAGCGGAATGTAAACTGAAAGAATAGAAATTTCCTTGTACAAACGTAACATTTTAAAAAATTGTACTAAATTGTCAAGTTAAACTTACAGCCTGTCATAAAGAGCAGATTGTATGACATATTAGTGTGAATGACATCATATATAAAAGGCCATAGAGGTCATGTCATGTGGGCACTAATTTGATCATCGACCATAATAGTAATTTTCGCTTTCTAGTGGAAAAACGTCAGCTAAAGACGTTTAGTAGAATTGCTTCCGTGTGTTGATTTAACTTTACGACTGTGTTCTCTCTTGTGGTAAAGAGACACAGATATACGTACTAAAAGCAAAGTCTCTGACATAAAAGTTCTAAAAATATCTTTAGTACTCATTATTAACCGGAATTCTTGAAAATATACAAAGCAGTTCCAGGGAGGTATTACTAGCATAGTAATAATTCAGGTTGTAAAACTGTGTCATATAAACGTAAATATAATATTCCACGAGGTGAAGCCAGGGAAAGCTATTGACATGGAAAAAGTAAAATTAGTGTAAGTATCATAAAATACGAACATTTGTCTTTGGTATATCCATTTAGTATGAGAGGAGAACCGTTGGGTGCTGGAGACGATGAGTGTGAAGAAGAAGCAGAGCTTGAACAATCATCATCTTTTCGGTGTTCTTCGGTAGACGACAATCTCCGAATAACCGGATGAGGAAAAGATGGTGTTGATGACCCGTTTGGAGTTGTTGGTGGTGTGGTCCCATTGGCAGAGTGCCTTCGGGATTTCCTCCGCTCTTTATTTCCACCGTCTATTTCGCCGCAACCTTTCCGAATCAGTAATTTCTGTCTGTAATTTCAGTAAAGTCACAAAAATTAGAAAACTAAATCAGTCCAGATTTAACTCGGATTATCACATTGGGGTTAACGTTAACATTGAGAAAATGCTAGGCTAATACCCTTTGTTCTTGACTTTACATAATGAAAACATTTTTCGTTGTTTTCCTTTCATCCTAGTTAGATTTTTTATTCGTCTATCTTTATCTTTCATAGCACATTCACTTGCGTTAGCTAACATTCTTGACGAAGTCAGCGAAAACGCATTTTGCCAACTTGCCAAAAAATCGCAACAATAGGACCTCACTACTGAACTTCATAGCATTCAGACAAAAATAATTAACTCTCTATCTCTTTCAAAATAAAAGTTTTATGTCAAACTTGGACTAATATGGTTTCCATTACACTCATTTGTTCTTGTTCATGACTTTCCTATTAAATCTTCATACAAACTGAACTTCCGTCAAACAAAGCGATGTAATTACTAAAGCGAAAGATTAACAAAAGAAAATGTTCCTATCATAATTTTTAAAGCCTTCTTGGGAGACTGGCATAAAAACTCACAAAAGATCAATCTTTCACATAAATTGAGCATGAAAGGAGTAAACAAGAGAGATACTTGTCTTTTGTTCAAAAGAAACTCACAGTAGTAGTAAGTAATCACTCTCTAGCCCTGTAATTATTAATTAAAATGGAAAGCTTAATTAGTATACTTTTACTCGGTCTTTAGAGCTAATAACTGTAATTAGAGCACGTAAGTGTATAGCAATTCAAAGTAATGGTTTCAGTCGTACCAATTGAGTGCTTTAGTGTTTACTAGCAACAACAACATTATTCCGTTAAATTACATCGCAGCATAACATAAAACGACAGGAAGAATAAAGATTACAAATCTGATAGACAAATGCAATGGCAAGGTGTTCGTTATTATCATTACATTTTCTCTAATCATTCCCATAATGCATTGTTAAAAAATAACTGTCTACTCTACATATTATCATAAAACATTCAAGCTCGGATCTTACCAACTTTTCCTAAATGCGCAAATGTGATTTAATAAGATGGCTACAGTAGTAATGTAAATCATTTACATAATGCAGACCTTGTTATACATTTACATAACATTTAGGTCTATTATTAACCCAAAAATCCGAATGCATTAATTACTACAAGATGACCACACACAATGGAATTGTTTCTTTAGAACATGCATATGCAGAGTAGAGGTCAGATAGAGGTAAAGAGCGAAAATTAATCGGTTCATTTCAACGTGAATTAATTGGAGACGTCATTTTCATAGAAAAATCATATTAAGTAGGCGGTTCTTGTTAATGAAGTAAATAAAGTTTTAAAAAATACTAAGAATTAGCATACCGCATTCCTTCATCAAGCTGCATCATAATATTATCTTCTTCCCCATCCTCGTGTTTGAGAACAACTTCGTAGATCTGGAATTGCTGCAGGAGATCTAAATCTGCACATTGTTTTCCCATGTACCTGCAACAAGAAAAAGACAACAGAAATTAACAAAGACTCTAGAGAAAATAAGTGATTCCGTGTAGGCTTACTTTACAAAAATCTGTATATATTCTCATTGCAAATTAAGGCAAAAAACAAAAGCATCCACATACAGACAGATATTTTTGCAAGTAAGATACCTCTGTCCATCCATACCCCAACAATACTACTGACTGAGATAATAATAGGACACTAACTAGGTAATTCAAGTAAGGAAAGGGATAAAAACCTCCTATGTACATCGTAATTCATGTGTAATCTATATCGTAGTTTTTATGTACAGGGCAATCATTTAAACTTCACAAGTATAATCGTATAATATATACAAACATATGAATATTTTAAGAAGAATAATTATGCAACTCCGATCAAATATGACTATAATGTTGACGGACAATACGAATTGTTGACTATCGGTTAGACAAAGCTTTCTATCATAAATTCGCAATTCTAATAATATGCTAATGTAGTTTTCCCTACTCGCAGTCCCTCAGGAGCAGTATATGGAAATATGGGCTGTATAAAAATGACGACCCTGTAAGTACGTAAGACATAACGTAAGTAAAGGTACGCAATACCTTTGGCATGTGAAGCTCATGCAAAAGTAATGACTTACAGCCTAATTAACTCTGCCATTCTTTTACGATCATTCGTCATTCAAATTTTCAAAGTCAAACCGTTTGGTCCAACTTCCATTGCAGAATTACAGAATTAAACAATGCACAGGAAAGTGGACAAATTATTTGTACACTAATAATAACTACTTATTATCTAGCATAGGTGTAGTTACCCATCGCGTCCTTTTCCTGTAGTACACATAAACATATACCTATGCAAATAGGAAAGAGAGATAACCATCCTATTTCAAGGTGCATTTTAATGCGGACTTTGTGGTACATCGGCTCTAAAGATTAGATGATATCAATTTTGTATCATTTCCTTCCTTATACAACAAATCGTGCTTACACTGCTCAGGAAACTCTCGATGTCACATTTTCTATCGCTATACATTTTACTGTTGTGGGCGACTTGGCGAACACCGAACCGAAAATTCGGTGTTGCATAAGGATTCAGGATGATTTACACAAAGACATTAGCCAAGCTTGGCAGTTCAAAATACAGAAAGCATAGGCAAATTTTTGTCAATACAAAATAATCAAACTATTTTAATACAATGTCAGTATATTGTTGAATTGAAACATTGAATGTTCCTTTATCCCCTACAAAATTTATAAGATTCGATACTGAAATGTGTTTGTATTTAGTATCTAGATCCTTTGAGCAAATCTATTCTGTATGTCTGTTTGATTGAAAAGGCCATACTACGTCTAATTACACGAATATTTCTTTTCTCAGTGTCAGTATAAATACCATAAGTGATTCTGATGAGATCTGATTCACTACGTTAACTGGAATCTGTTACTTAAAATACGTTCAAAATCGTTATAATACAAAATACGAACTAAAATTGCATTAAAATGTGTTCCCAGTAAAAACGTATGAATGATATCTACATATGCCATGCCACTTTGTAAGAATCTCTTAACCTCTAATCAACAATCCTTCGCTTATAATTCCACATATTTAGAACACATATTATATTTATATAGTTCATTCTGCAGTCTGCTTTGCACAGTCAACATGCATAGAAAAATGTTAACCTAGTTTTGATATAAAAATTGCGTTTTAAAATTCTACATCAACATTCTTGTCAATAAAATTTCTTTGTTGTCACTACATTAAAGCTTCATAAATATTTTAATACCATTTCGAGATGAACATCAAAATACTTCAAGAATCGAAGGCCATTGATGCTCCATACATTCATGCACAAGGCATTCTAGCAATAAAAATTATGTTTTATTGAACCATATCTAATAGCATGAAATTGGATGTCTTGACTGAAATACAAAATACAGACTAAAATAGGGTAGTACAGTTCGTGCTCAATTTCTTTATCAACAGCCTTGGTCTATATGGGTGTTTACCAAAACATAACTGGATTGTAGTAGCACAAAATAGGTTTTCTTATGAACATGTTAGTATCTACCATAAAAGTGATCTTCCAAAGTTGAAATGAAATAAATATGTCTTTGTACAGAACAAAGGCTATTTGCAACTGCATTGCAATAATACTACATGGAAATGTTACACAAATTAGTATCCTCTAAGCGATAGTTGTCAACTATACTCACTGACAATTCCACCACCTAGCCCATTTATTAAAAATGCAATTCTAAAAACTATACAGTAAATTGTACATAATATTTACTTCTAATTTGATTTACTGCCGAACTCTGGAACATCAATATAAATAGTAAAATGTACTAGAATATATTCATAGGTCACCAAGCCATCATTTACAAATGCCACATTGCTAACTGGGCATATGTAGGTCCAATAGAATAATGAAAGGATTAGATAATAATATAGGTACCTAGTTCGTCAATGAATCGTATAAAAATGAAGAAAATAGGTAATTATATCTTTGATTGGAATGATATTGTGTTTATTAGGACATGGCTACTTAGGGAAAGCATTATAACAGAGTGTAGCTCTCCCATGAAACGTAGAAGATTGTTGATAATGCATGTAATTGCTACTTACCTTGTTAAAGGCTCATCAGATTATAATAATGCCTACAAAAACAACGGTAATGTTCGGAAAGCATGTAAAGTTTCATTTCACACAACAAATGTGAATCAAATCGTGAGAAACTAATGCATGCAAATAAAAATATTCAGATGTGATGCGCCTAGTCCATTTAGTTCCACAACAGCCGACGTATACACGTTTATTAATTGCAGTACGTACGACTGCGAATGTGCATGACAATAAATACTACCCACCGCTCACTAACAAAGTAACTACAATATTTTCGTTTCTGCAATTTTAATGTAAGCACACACGTTCATTGCACCGCACTTGATTGCAACCATAAGTTAAGTTACCACTTCATTTTCTTGGTTTTAGAAGTAGAGTACAAGTCTGAGCAGAGTCTCAAAAGTCAGCATGCACTATCATACAGGAATTTTTCAGAGAAAAAGTAGGTGAATGAAGGTACATATATGGACACAATTAACAGTGCACACATTTTACGACTGGATTTTATTCAACGAGCTTGAGCACACGTTTAGAAATTATTTATGTATTTAGGTTGTATTGTAATTGTCAGTATGCATAGCTAAATGCTGTAATAAAGGTTAACTAGAGCTATAGTGCTCTTCTGTCCGTGTCACAATCACAAACACAAAAGATTTTAATCCAATCCCTGTCTCTACCTCCACATACACACACAATAATAAAAGATACTGTACTTTGCAAAATGAAAGCCTTAGAAATTCAATTGAGCAGAGAATAAAACTTAAAATATGACCGAGTGAGTGGGCTTAGAATTTCAGCTCAATGATAAAAGATCTCCTTGTTGGAGTAGTGGATCAGAGTGGGCACTGGTTCTGACTGCTATAAACCGCACTCTCTTCTCCACAATAAAGACGACACTAAAATAAAAGTCAAAGCCCCAAAACGTCTCACTAAATACCTCGTAATGAAAGGTAAGTGAATAAATAAACGCGACTGATGCTGAGTGAGTGGGTCTAAGAGACTGGGCAAGTAAAACAAATATTGTATATGAACATACACACTTAATATGACGAGTTGGCGATTAGCGAACGAGGCGTGAGGAGTTTACGATTAGGACTAATATCATAACTCCAATAACTAAAATCATAGCAGAGGTTCACATATGTAAGACTGTATACATAACATAGGGCTAAAGATATAATTCACGAGAACACTTAACTGCGAGTTGGTAAATATTTGGATTTAGGATAGCTAGACATAGATCAGGCATACCAGTCAGAGTCTAGCATTGGGCTAGGGAAGGTATTTCTTGTTTATTAATATTATACCTGAACTGTAGGTAAGTTTTATAGTTTACCTCTTAAAGGAACTTACCTACATATAAGTTACCGTATTGTGCTTATCATCGACAATTGTATCGTCTGCTGATTCTCTGTGAAAAACTTGCACTTAAAATTATTACGTCTGCTAATGACAACAATCATCTTAAAGCTCAAGAAGCTTTTTAACTCGTAAACGAATGCCAACCTGATTACTCACGTATCCGAAGTAGGTATAATAATGAACATTCCCAAGTTGTATCTGTAGAGATAATAATATATGATATCATATGCCAACTGGGGTAATTTTTAAATAATCCAATGAAATGCCACTGTGACTACCGTATATAGTTGTTTGTAGGAATGTACATAATGGCCCTAGTAAATTACATTACATATTATGGGTAATCTTCTTTCTATCTTTATATAAATGCATAACCTCTCCCAGAAATGCCATATAAATTTTATTAAAGGTACGGTACACAGTGAGACGGTCTCTCCTACCTATACTTAAACAATTTTGTTCTGCTTTGTGGTTTACTCTGATAGTTAATCTTGACATTCATGATGAATTTCTCCATCATTTCCTACTTAAGAAGACACTTTCGAGTCAGACTGAATTATCTTGTTATAACTCTTATCCTACGGTACTCTGGTTCGAATATCATCAGATAATGTGGAAAATGTCGTAAAGTGACAAGGTTATCAGTAGGCAGAAGGAACTTCAACGTGAGGAACAAAACGTCAGAAAAGCTCTATGAACTACAATAGAGCACAATGCAAATGCAACGGTAGACTTGACATCACTATTGGGCTTACATCAGTAATTCTTAGTGCTACTACTAATAATCGTACAAATAGCGACACCACACATGCAGTCAAAGTAAACACACAAATCTGCCCTTTAGTCTATAAAGTGGATAGTTATGTGGACAAATATGCATGCTACTGATACCTGAGACATAACAATGGGTCTAGACATTTGTCTAGATTCTAAATGACAGTTAACAATGGAATGTGTCCACTTCGGGTCTTTGCACAAATTAATACACTGGCCAAACTAGAGTCAAAGAATAGGCAGCAGTAAATCGGACATAAATCATGAATCATCTGTTATTAATTCAGTCCTTAAGCCCTATAAAACATCATTTACGGTAGAAACGTAAAGACTAATTACTTTGCAAACAAGTTAAGGTTACCAACTGCCTTCAATGTTATAGTAATCTAAATAGAGAAGTTAGTTAGGTCGGTGGGTAATGGTATTACCTACCCAAATCACAATAAAATGAACATTAATTAGTTGGGAATGAACCAAAGGCACCGTTTACAGATACAGTTTAGAAATAAAACAGTCGGTACAAGATCCATTAGCGGCAAACTACAAATAAGCTACCTTTTCTCCATGTTAACGATACATTAAAGAGAATGCGAAACTAGTTTGAACAAAAATACTTTTTTGATTTATACTGCATGTCAGTAGCTTAGTTGGGACATTAGTTTCTACCAGTAGGTAATCCAATGATTAAGATCTGAAGGTGCAGTGTTAAATTACCGGATGCAGTACAAAGATATGACTTGTTATACTACCTCATTAAACTTGGGAACGCTATAGTGTCGTAAATGACAGAAGAATTACCTTTTTGCTAGCATTTGCATAAACGAGTTAGTAAGCCCCTCTCTACAAAGACATTACTTACAATTTCGCTCATAACAAAGAAATAAAAGCATTATTGCTACTCTCCTAAGAACAATAACAAGTAAATTGCAGATTTGGAGTGAATTTTAACTTACTTTTGAATAAGGGATGCCATGCCGTTCTCCTCTAAAGCATCAACTTGATCGTAGTAGGTGTCAATATCTGGAATGCCATTAAGAACTTTGTTGACTAGTGTCATGGCATAAACCAGAAGCTCTGTGTCACCGGAATTTGAGTCGTGTTCTCTCAGAAGAGCCATGATGTTGTTCCAGGATGGTACTCCTGAAATATTTCACATAAGTTACATTTTTTTCTCAAGTACATTTTCATGTTTTCAAAGTCCAAGATTTTCCTACGC
>JABASH010001434.1:0-26316 GCA_019776445.1 Tomocerus maximus | reverse complement strand
ATTACACTAACCTATTCATGTATTACACATACTACAAATACCTATATTATTTCTAAATCTATACACTACTAAACATGATACTGTACTACTACGAATGATTTGTATTTATTGGGAATACTAAATAATGATGTTGATAATTAAATCTAAAAATACGATCTACAATAATGTATTACTATTGCTAGATGCCTCTCTGAAAATGATTATATGTATATAGAGTAATATAAATAAGGTAACCAAAATAGTACCACCCACCACCACAGAAAGTACTGCCAGCCAACAACCAACTCACCAAACTACCTTACCTACAATTACAATACAGTTACAAAATGACTATATACAAAACACGTTGAAGAGAAATAAATGCCGGAGGGAGTCTATCGCTTTTCTTTAATAACCGATTTCAAACTCTGGCTTTATTTTGGCTGATGTCATAGGAAATGCTCATACTGAACAGTTCCATCCCTTCATGATTGTATCATCATTTCTTCATACTTTTCACCTAATAAGTATTACCAAACTGATACAAAATTATCTCATCAATTAATTCGAAATTTCAGTGTAGTCAAATTATTTAATTCCTGTAATTACTTATCTGTTCATTTACTCTTTCTTTACATAATAGTGTTTATAGCAGCTACTATTATTAAACATTCATGATTCCGTCTATATAACACCGTAAGCACTACAGTACTTTTACCATCCAGCTTTTGCAATTGATTATTTCTGTTTCCTGATAAGAAATGACTAAGAAAGCCACAGCACCAGAAACAGTAAAGTTTCTACATTTAAATTATTTTGAGAATGACTGGCACACATTTAAATAATCGCCTCCTTTTCCTTAGTAAAAACAGAGCAATAATTTGGTTAAATACAATAACCCTTTAAATGGATATAAGCATATCATACTATTTACTATTCATGCTGGTAAAAGTGGATGGATGGTCAAAAGCAATAATATTCAATTTTAGAATTTTACTTTATTGATTATTTTTGCAATAAGGAATCGTGGAGTAATATTTTTTTAGTTTCATCTCCCTGCATGGAAATCTAAATTTTGCTTACACTTTTCTTACTTTGGACCATTTTGGCCCCTATCCAATTAGGAATTGCAAGGGGTCCACTAAGACATTTTAACTATTGCATCCAAGACTAACAAATTGTAAATATTTACATTAAAAAAATTATTATTTATTTAATAATTTAAGATGTTCTACTCCTTTGTTTGCTCTATCTTATTGAGAGGAGTTTGGAGTGGATGCATGCAAATGCAATACAAATTGCCTAAGATATTCTGTCTATCTATAGTCTAGCGTGCATTAAAGGCAAAGTTAAGCAGGCATTAGAAAATCTATTCTACAAATGTCTTCAAAAAGGAAAGGATGCCATGCAGTGTAGTAGTGGAAGGAAGTAAAGTATGTACACAGTATACGAATATGAAAACAAAAATTATGTAAGGATTCAATGAAACGAACCGTTAGAAGCTTTTGCCATACATTATATACGATGGACAAACTGTGGTCACTAATCACGATGTTACACGACTATAACAGACTAACCCCACTTACGTCAACAAAGTTGCGGTTATTTCGTCACTTTTAATTACAATAACTATTTAGCTTATTAGTACAGTTTTCCTGGACCTTGATGTTTCTAATACTATTGTATCACTTTGTGAATCCATTTTTACAGTTCAATGAACATTTTGAACGGTTTCATTTGATCCATTTCAGAATTTCAGATTCTTAATTCTAATTTGAACAAAGGAACTGATCTATTATCCAAATAAGGAAAGAAGAGTGACACTTGAATCAGTAAGGTGTGAATATTAAGTTTTTTAAGTCATTAGTAATAGTAGTGCCAATATCAATTTGGTAAAAATTAATTTATTTTTCAATTACATATGTACAGATATTTGTGACAAGTAATTCTGCATTATTTGCATAATTGTTTGCAGTCTTTTAGCCGTTGTTTTTACATCATGGTTCATGACACTGTGGCGAAACAAAAACTAAAAATATAGACAATTTCTACTTTATATTAAAATGGTTAGAATCGGAAGTAAGTAGATAACATAATTGCAGAGTTCATCGAAAAAATTATATCTGTGTGCGAAAATTCCCTAAGGATTATCATGCAAGATTGTACCCTTTATCCTTTTAATTATGCACTTTTGGTAAATTTTATTTCCCAGATAATCAAATAATTTTGGGCTTTTGGATCCATTTCTTCTCTCTGAAATTAGAATTATCGAAAGTATCTTTCAACTGACATATGAAAATGATTTCTTCGTAATTTCTGTTAACAGCTATAATCGCCCATTTAAAGAAATCTAATTACTACACGTCAACATTCGGTCAGAACTGAATGGCAGAAATGCAGACTATTAAGAGTGTGGTGGTTGGAGACGGAGCTGTCGGAAAGACATGTCTGCTTATATCCTATACCACAAATAAGTTTCCGTCAGAATATGTGCCGACCGTATTTGACAACTATGCCGTAACGGTCATGATCGGTGGAGAGCCATATACTTTGGGACTGTTTGACACAGCAGGTTTGATTAGATCATGAATTTATAGATTGATAAAGTATAATTCTGATTTCAGTGCATTCTTATTTTTACTAATTTCAGGTCAGGAAGATTATGACAGACTAAGACCTTTAAGTTATCCTCAAACGGATGTTTTTCTTGTTTGTTTTTCTGTTATTCAACCTTCTTCATTTGAAAATGCGAAAGAAAAGGTGAGTTTTTAAGACTAAATGATATTTATTTCTCACTGAAGAGAAAATTTGTGTGCTAAAATGTTTAATAATTCAGTGGGTTCCAGAAATTGCTCACCACTGTAGAAAGACACCGTTCTTACTAGTCGGAACACAAATTGATTTAAGAGAAGATGCAGGTATGGCTAATTTATATTTAAGTGCAGTATATAACAAGAAAATTCCTTTCATCGTGCTTTCTCTTTTCTCACGCCAACTGTATATAAACCTTTCACTGGTACTTTCACCGTTTCACCAGAATTTTAATCAACGTAAACGATATTTTGGTGCATTGAAGTTGGGAAATCGTTGCATACATTTAGCGCAAGAAATGCGGTAATTTTTACTTCCATATCTGAAATTGAAATTCCAGTGCACCAAAAATTTGCTTGTAATGGGAATGAGTGTGTACATTGCAATATAAGGCTTTCTCTCTATACTTTCACCATTTTCACTTTTTTGTTACGGGAACGTTTCGTTGTCTTTGGGGCTCTTGAAATGTTTTCTTAGACCTGATGAATGTGGTACTACTTGTTATTAAAATACTCTGTACTACCCCTAAATACTTTTAAATTGCTAACTCAATTCAATTCCGAAAATATTTTTCAATAGCTAGTATATAGAATATATAGAACGCAAATTGGTAGGAATTAAAATGCAAATGAATTAGTAATGATTATAATTATGATTTTGCTAGGTACGCTTGAAAAGTTGGCCAAAAATAAGCAAAGGCCAATAACATTGGAACAAGGTGAAAAGTTGGCAAGAGAGCTTAAGTCTGTCAAATATGTAGAGTGTTCTGCACTAACTCAGGTTGGTATTAAAATTATTGCATGACATCTTCAATGTAGACAATTAAAGTAAGCATTGGAAAAATAATTACACTAAATAACTTTTATCGCTTTCACCACTTTCACCCAACAGAAAGGCCTAAAGAATGTTTTTGATGAAGCTATCCTTGCGGCTTTAGAACCACCTGAACCAACTAAGAAAAATGTGCGATGTGCGATACTCTAAGATGCTCAAAGATACTCTAAGAATGTCAAAACTGACTTCCTATTGACTACCTTTTCAACCAATATTTTTCAAAACCTTGTTTGAAGGGTAATTATATATAAAAGTTAAATATCATATTTTAAGCTATATATGTTAATCATACGGCTATTGAAAAACAAAGGGCTAATTGCCAATAATTGCTATAATAATATTCCCAAAGTAATGTCTTTCTTACCTAAAGTAAGTACTATGTACAAAACGCATTGAAAAATGAAATAAATGCCGGAAGGATTCTATCGCTTTGTCTTAACCAATTTCAAACTTCAAACTCTGTTGATTTTATTGTTGTTGATTTGATAGGAAACGGTCATATAATGCGGGACCGATCCCACCCCTTTCATAATTATAACATCATCATTTCTCCATAATTTCCACCAACGTCCAAAAGTATTAACAAACTGATACAATAGTTCAATCAAGTTAAGTCTTTCTCGTATCAATTAATTCGATAATGTAATTCAATATATTATGTCATACTCCTCTAATTAGCTGTTCATTTAATTTAATCTTTACATAATTTTAGTATCTACTTCATTTCCCATTCATTATTACTCTATTGGCATCCTTTCAGCTGTCTGCAGAAGTTTGTAGCATAATTTTTCTAATATTATATATAAGTATCATTATTTTAACTTTGCCTAATGTATTGCATGTTACTTAATTAAGTTTACACATTACTTCAGTAAGAATTTAATTAACCATCATAATTGTTATTATGATGCAAAAATGAAGCTATATTGGTACATTACAAAGAGTTACAGTCGAACCTGGATAAAGGAGTACTTTACTTACTATATAATATACCTATATAATATGTACTTAACATCTCACGACATGAGAACGTGTAATTTTCCGTGACAATTTGTGATGCACATTAACTTGGTTCCCCATTTTACTCAATTTGACCCCACAATACAATAACACAAACAAAGGAGTACATTCAGAACATTATTATACTTAACAACCCTTTAAATATGAGAAAATTAGGCTTTCCTACTCACAGTGACCTTATAGCCACGCTCGACTGTAATTAGAATGGAACCTTCCTTTTGGTAAGTAATTTTCTTTTCAAACTTCAGGGGAATATCATAACAAAACTTTAAATATCAATAATTCTTTATTCTCTTGTAGTAATAAGTCTAATTAAAAAGAGACACAGAATACAGATAGACACCTAAATCAAATCCAACTCACTAAGTTCTAAACAAAGTAAACTGACTTTTACACACACATGCACAAAGAATGAGAATCTAGCTAGATCTACCTTCTACAACCCTTATGTAAGTTATTTTTATGTAAATTATGTATTACATATGCACAATACAATAACATAACATCCTTAACAACTTACATATGTTTACCATTTACATAATATTAAATAGATTTAGTAAATACGTATCGTACGGATTTAATTTGTTTTTTATCAAAGTACTGTTTACCAGGTAGTTCCAAATGACAAATTAGGTCAAATGCCATTACTGGGATCGGGGGATGATGCTAAGACACATATAATTGAGTATACTATACATAGACCGTACACTATACTTACTTTCCAGTCAGCAATTTATATATAGTTGGAGTGGCATCACAAGTCTCAACACATTTTTGTAGCAATAGAAAATTAGAAAATATTCTACTGCGAAGAAAATGATCATTCCCAGTATTAAGGACACAAAATTATGTAAATGTCTAAGATTCCCTTCCCCTTTTGGCTTCTATAGTGTAAAAGTTTCTCCGAATTAAAAATTCTGAAGTTCGTTTGTCAAAAATGTCTATTTCAGAATTGCAAGGGATACTGCACTTGGACAAAATAAAAATTGGCCTTATTTTGTCATTAGTCACTACCCATTAGCCAGTACCTTGTTTTAAGTTAAATTAGTTACCTATTATACTTACTAGGTATGTAGCAAATCAGCGCGTTAGTTATATCATTAAGTTCATGTTTATAATTATAATAATTAACTGTTATTTCTTATGATCTAGGTATGTTTATTTGTTTATGTTATTTATGAGTAGTACAATTATGTGATGCATTTGCTGGAGAAATTGTAATTATTTTTCTTCTGCTAGTATCATCGTTAATATATGCATATTGCATACTTGTGTCAAGCGTTGTCTTCTTGTGTTGATTCCATTTATTAGGTATTAAATTTTGTGTTGCAATTTTTATAACAGAACAGATCATAATAAGTGAGGAAGGTACTAGGTACCTAATCAACTGAATATTTAATGTGGTATTTTCTAACTAATTCACGAAGTAAGTCGAAAAAGTACACTTACACCACCACACACCTATACACTACTTCTACAACATAGATCAATCACTATTGCAGTAATGTACTTCGCTAGTAATGCATATTATGTAATAATAATGAACTACAGCTAAGCAATAATAATAAATAAATAATAAGATATGCAAATTAATGAAATAACCAACCAGTATCAAGTATGAAATTAGTGGCTACAACAAACTGTAATCAGTTATCAAGTAAAAGTGAATGAGCAGCTTATGGGTTTTTGTCACAACCTTGCATGACTTGCAAGGCAAGGTCAAGACGGGTTTTATATAACCCTCAATGAACATATTTTAACTAAGTTTTGGTTATCAACCGATTAATAATCAAATGAATGACAATTATTTAATAACAAGCCAGCCATGTAGGTCCTTTAATTGTTCAAATGAACTTTACGGTACGAGTTCGCACGTTTCTGTTTTTTTAGAGTTAAGAAACAAAACAAAACAAGCCACTAAGAGGTTATTCAAAGTTAAATCGCTGGATAGTATAGTACATAGACAAAGTATTAGTAGTTCTTATCATAGAGTTCATAAACAAATGATATGGTTTACACTGACTAACATCAACAATCGTAATTAAAGAGTGAAACCAATCAAAGAGCTTACAATGGCAACTAATCCAGACTTAACAATAGGAATTGGAAACGGGAAGCGCCATTACATATTGGATTCAATTAAAGTGATTAGATAATTCCCATTATAACTTTTAACTAGTAAGATAATTTGTAAGTCTTGTTTGTTTTTGATTTTTTGACAAAGGATATAAGGGAGAAATAATAATAGAGTAGTAAATAGTTGTATAATCAATGGAAAGTATCTTTATTTGCCCCCCGAAAAACTCGAAATTCAAAACCATGAGTTACTTAGTTGTTTTTCTCCAAAGCAGTATTATTTTTGATGGCAATCACACACTCTTCTCCGCAAGATTTCAACACAGTGCAAAGGATCTCACGTCCGGCGTCAAATTCACTCTTCAACTGTAAATTTAGCAAAAGAAGTATAATGTAATATCTTGGTTGTATATTAAGAATTTTCTGTAAACTAACTACATTGGGTCGGAGCGTAGTCTACGGTTTGCTGTTTCGGTTGTAGCTAGTTTAAAAAGTTAAGTAAAAATATTTATGTAATAAATAAAACTATATTTAAAAAATGAGATATTACTTGAGAGCCAAGATCTCCATCTGGAAGCTTTAAATCCTCACGAAGATCTCCTCCGTCAGCCATGAGAGTCAGATATCTGAAATGGACAACCATTATAGTCATTAAATGTTTACAAAAACAGATAAATACAGTAAGTTTTGCACTATATAATAACGATGACGTATTACACACCCGTCATCGGAGATGTCCATAAGCTGATAATCTTCCCTCTTCACAAAAGGCACGTCCATATTGTGCGTGGATGGGCAAATATCCTCACATTTTTTACCGTTGAAAATGTCCAACCCAACCAAGTGCACCTTAGCGTGGCCGTGTTTTCCTAAAACATTGGATTTCAAGAAAAACGACAAAGTTAGCGTATGTACGATTTAAAAAAAAACTTTTAACTACTTAATTTACTGTGCATTTTGCAATCTATTCAATCATAGCATATTACCATATCTAAGAACGGTTACTGCAATTGCGGCATAATATTGCGCAAAGCTAATAAAATCAGACCTCGATCTCACTGCTCCACTAGACTAGATTCTAATTTCTATATACAACAAGATGTTAACTTACTACAAAGTACAAACAAAGAATAATTCCCTATAAGTGGAACAATTAGTTCTTTATCTATAAACTGCTAACTGTACTAAATAATAAATGTATAAATTGCAGAACAGAATTAAACAAACAATAGTGAATGAGTATATTATATACAGAACATAATAATGTTCTTTCAGTATCAGTATCATATCATGAACATACATTTCATAACCTATGACCTTGGCCTGTGAATCAATATGCGTCATTGTACAAGTCAAATCAAAGTTGAGTACTTAAGCTTAATAATTGAATTTTGAAATTGTAGTAAACATCTGCCCTTAACTTCTCAGTCTATAAAGGTTACTTACAGAAAATTACAATAGGCATTAGGCAACTTATATATAGAACTACACTACATACACATACAACACAAGGGACAATTGTTCTGTTCCCTCCCACGCTTTCGGTCATTGCACCGTTTCGTTTAAAAATAATCTTTCATTTGTCATATTGAATATTGTATACCTGTCTTTGAGGTGGACATTTCAACAATCTTGCATGGACGACCCTTTAACATGACGAAACCGTTTTTGCGGAGAGCCGAACATTGCATCGGGTAAGTTGCGGATGCACCAGAATCGGCTGCCTCAAATTGGGTATCTTCGATATCTCCCATCTTGTCTTATCTGTTTGATTGAAAAATGAAAACATTACTATCTAATAGATTTATCTATTTTACTTACACTTATGACTAACACCATATTTAAATAATATTCAGTTGATAACAATTGATAAACAATACATTTCAAAACATTATAAACTTATTAAGAGCTTATAAAATGCAGGGCTAGAATTTGCAGCAATGCTATTTAATTTAATCTGCTCCAAAATTCCAAAAAATGCTAGCAAAATCCAATTATTCGGATTTATCGGCATCCAGACAAAGGCTAACATACCTAAATGTAAACTGGCATTAGTTTCCATTTAATATTAAACATATTATTTACATCTGTCATTGAAAGCATTACATCTGCATACAACACCTGACATTTGATTATTCATAAATTGTGAATGTTTTTGATTAATTTCCAGTGTTATCTGTATGTTTGTTTCACAAGGTGAAATGGTGAAAAGCAATGACCGTCAATTTTTCACGTTGTGGAGCAAACACCAGCCTCCATAACATAACTTTAGGCCGCAAGTGAAGAGTAGTTGTTTGTTAATAAGTATTTGCTACAGGATCAGATGAACCCAGTATTATTGTTTTTGAGTGAGGAAATAAATATTATGTTAATTTGGATTACCTGACCAAAATGACGATGACTGCCGGGTAGGAGTTGTAGTTTACAGTCAGACAGACGTCAGCTTTATTGAAAATAGAACCCCAAATAGACAAGTGATGAGAATTTCCAATGAGATAAGCTGATCCGTAGTGTTTCCTTCGTCCTTCTTCCCCGAGATCCGTTGGTTGGCTTACGTACAGTTGGCTTCTGGTGAGTTCTCTCTCAGCGCTACATCTACAACTTCTTCCACTCGGCAAGACAAACCATTTGAGGGTTGGTGCTGAGCCAGCCACTCTCCACGTCCTCGTCCCCCGTTTCGCCGTTGAGGGCAGTAGCTACCGCTATTTCCACTCATTTAAACTCACGTACAACTTTTGGGGCAAGCCAAGACTGCCTGCATTACTGCAATTTACATTTCCTGCACAATTACATCTTTACTTCATCCCGCATCTTCAATCGTCATCTTTGATTATCCTCTGATCTGACTCATATACTTAGACAACTTTAGACTTCTCTATTTTCCAATGCTCTGCTCATTCCATATGCAATACCAATGCTAACTATACGACAACCAAATGGATTCCTAATAGTGGGATTTGGGTTGATGACGATGATGACATCGACAAATTGAGATCTGAATAATTTGTGCACACAAAATGTATAGTATACCTATTTATATAAGTCTTACCATGAAAATGCATACATAATTTACGCACATAAAATTAAATGGATTATAAAGGATTTCGAATGATGACAGTAAAAAATGAGATCTGAATAATCTGAAAAGCGATTACAAAAGTATCCATAGGACTTCACTTCTTTTAGACAATTGAAAATTTATCCGCAAAATCAGAAAAAAGGGAAATGTGTCAAAAATCGCTAATTGTAACGTAAAAGACGATGGGGAAGTGAAAACGTTTTATATGGATTTTAGACTTCAAAAGATGAAATCTCCTTTACATGTTGAAGTCCTATGGACACTTTGTAGTGTTTGTACTTGTATAGTACATCGCTCTGTATTAAGGCACACAAAAGTGACGGTACCTATGTAGATTAGTACTGTATCATACATACATAATTTATGCACACAATATTAAATGGATTATAAAGAATCGGTTCATAAATACAAAGTATTTTGTGAGCAGTTAAGTGTAAAGCTTATCATACATACATAATTTATGCACACAATATTAAATGGATTATAAAGAATCGGTTCATAAATACAAAGTATTTTGTGAGCAGTTAAGTGTAATGCAATTTTTTTGGATTTTTTTTTGATTTTGTGTCAATTTCGTTTTACTACTCTCTTTCAGTTAGCGTCTACCATTTGTTGCTGATACAGACAATGCAGAAGATAGAATATAATGTGTAATAGTATAGGGATTTATATAAACCTTTATGAAGAAGAAAACCCTTTCTACTTCTACATTTATCATTTATAAACATTTTGACAACTCTGTCAGGAGATTGAAACTTTTAAAGGTCAATAATGTGTGTTGTCTGGAAAATCTGTTTATATTTTCAATGTCAAAGCTTTTCCACAACCTACGAGAAATGTACATGACTTTCAGAATGACTAAGTAAACTAAAACAATTGAGACATTGAGAGTGGTGGTTGTGGTTGGTAGGTGGGTGTTAATATAGTTTTGTCAATCTCATCGGAAGACTTTCAGACTTTCACTGTTTTACCTTCCAACTTTTGTAATAGTAATGAAGTATGTATTACAGTCGGAGTATTTGCACTATATTGTTTGCTAGTACTAATGTCTATTCTATACTAAGTACCACAATAAGACACATAGGTACATTAAATACCATGATGTGTTATCAATTCGAATTAGATACAGAATATTTTATCAGACTGACGGAAGAACTGATATGAAGAAATTATGAGAAACGGAAAACTTTTGGCTTGTGTACTCAGAGTTAGTGCAAGTAGTAGCTAGTACAGTAGTCGTAGTACGTATGCTTATTATATCAAGCATGTGCAGGGTTACCATTTAAATTGAAAGTTCTGTTATTAATAATTTATCGTATACATAAGGAACTTTCCCCCCTTCTATAAAGATATATCCCACGTAACTTTTATGTTACATGGGATAGGAAGAAGACAATATTGTTGTTTCATTTTTGAAACTTTCTCCCGACTTTTTTCTTTGTTTGTAAAATAGATGTTGAAAAGTCAAGATGTTGGTAGTAGACTGATAAGTAGTAGTGTGCTTATGAAACGCAAGTATGGCTGTTAGCAGTACGTTTAGCACCATTGAACACAAGTTGACTTTCTTTCTATGCTGCTCGAGAAATAGTGGAGAATTTTTAAAGACACTCGAAGACTGCTGTGTAGCTGGCTGTCATTGTGTATGTAGCAGAGATGTACAGTTAATGGGAAAAGTAATATCCAGCATTACCACGATGAACGTACACTTCCTACACAATGAACGTACAATTTTTTTTTGGCTTTAGACTTTAGACACAAAGTTATTATTTTACCAAATTGCAGACTAACCCAGTTATGATGCAAAATGTTGGTACATATTAAAGAACATACAACAACAGGTTGCTATTAAAAGTGAATACAGCCCTTCAATTTATTAAGCACAATTGGGTAGTGCTTTAAAAACACAGTAGAAACATTTTGCATAAAATATTATAATATGGTAATAGTGATATTTAGTACTTTTGAGTGACAAAACGACTTTTATGGCCTAAGGATTGTCAGTTATGTCGGATGAATATGATTTCCTGTAACATATAGAGAAGATAGTGCATGCCTTAAGTTGGTATCCTGTCAGTTGAGTTCCGTAGCTGTACATTATTCTGGCTGAGGATTTCATTCCATGAGAAAAAGAAGGGTAGAAGACACGGAAGGATCTCAGTTTCCTCCCGGCAACACTCCAGATCACATCAAAAGAATCTGTGCCATTCTCATCCTCGTGTTTCTTTCTATCCTATTGGTTGCGTAGTTGGGTTTGGGTTTCCTACGTGTCTTTCTACAAACCGAGCAGAGGAGTGTTGACACAGAACATTACTATGTCTAAACAAACTTTGAACCGTTAATTGAAAAAGTTGTAGTAGATTTTAGCTCATCGTGAATCCTCATTCGTCAATTCGGTTTTCTCAGTGAAATTCTAATTCTTATGTTAATCAATTAATTTGTCTCATCAGCGAACAATTTATTACGAGCCATTAAATGATGAAGGGGCGAGTGGAAAAGCGTTTATTAGTTGACAACTCCTCCTCCCACGGCACTAATATTTGTGTCAGTCAAAAGAGTTGGAGCCTAGGATAGTACAGGACGTTCTATTTCATCTCCAGACGTAGTAAATCATAGTTAAGAGAAATTGTAAAGAAGAAAGTCAGCTAACTAAGGACAAGCCAAAGGAAGATAATGTTATTAATTTATTTATAACGCGGCTCTGTCTTTTATGACGTAGGCGTCTATTGTAGTTGAGGATGCAAGAGACGAGGCAGTTGATTTACTTATTGAGATAATAGGTTCTGTAGAGAAAGAACTACAGCCTGGAGGTGTACACGGCCAAATGATGGACAAAGGGGTGAACTGTGTTCTAGTGACGACAACCGCTCGTCAAAAAATTAATAAATGGGCTTTTGTCAGTTTTATAAGTGCTGCTTTGGCTCTAGTTTGTCTTTGTGTAAGTATTCATCTTGGTGTACAACTTTATGGTAAGTAGAAATCACATCATTTCCTCTTCCTGTCCCTTGGGATAAGAATAATGAGATTAACATCACTATTTCCATATTGAACTCTCTAAAATATGCACAACCACAGATACCTAGGTACGCATACTTTTCCTTAGTAAATAACTCTGTTGTGTTCACATAAAATATTCACATGTATGTCCCTTGCGATAATAGAGATTCAGTTTCGTCAGCGCTAGCTACTATTATCATATTATTCCTAATATAACTGCTTTTACTATATATAGCGGGGAAATGTCATTATAGCGTTGGATGGAATAAAAGGAGAGCCGCATGTATGAACACTGATAGCTTTGGCTTCTGACATGACAGAAGCTATCTACTTCGTCATAGCTGTTTAATTGAATCTCTCAAATCCTCTTTTCAAAAGCCCAATTTCAATCACATCCATTGACATGCTAACAGCCAACTTAATCTAATGAAATCTAATGAGAGTCTCTATCTCGCTTAAGTCCCATGAAAAGAATTCATGAATGAATAGTTACCGCATTGTTATACAACCATATAGTAGACTACTGCATACATATTATGATGAAGATGATCTGTATATCGTTATTGTAATAATTATATTATTTCCATTCACACTAGTTGTTAGTAACAAAACGTAAATAATGTTGTCAAATGCTTCATTCATATGAGTATCCTATAGTTTTTGTAGAGCCAGATTTCGTTCAAAATGTCATAAACGACAATTACTACATCTTCAGACAGATTTAAATCCCTGTACACAGAGTTTGCTAGATAAATCTCAGAGGAAAGGAAAACTGGTTAGTTTATAATTGTACTATGCCCTAGTCATTTCTTAATTAGATAATTTAGAGCGTCTTAGCGAAAAAATGAGTTTACTAAAATCTGTGAGTACAAATGTCTGAAGGAGATAGGATGATGAAGTATGCAAATGACAATCACGTAGTTAAATGTTGAATCTGACTTAATTTTTAGTTGACTCAAGTAATTCAGCATTTGCATGCTGATCGTGTTGACATTAATTAGATTGGACTCATTAAACGAGAGGTTCTTCATTTCCTTAAAAGCTAGATGAACTTCTTTGGAATAGAAGAGCAACTGTTTTTAGGCCTCAAGCTTCCTGACTCGAGCACAGATATTATTACTGCTCTCATAAATCAAGTTAGTTGCATTAGCAATGTTATTCCTTACCTCTATGATACAGAGAACATGGCATCCTGTATTCCTGTAGAATCATCTAATAATTCAGGAAAATGGAAGACACCCGACTGACTCTTACTCGTGGTAGACAAATTCTCCCTGAGTCAAACATTCAATTAGGGAAAGCTAGAGCTGCTGGGTAAAGTAAGGTGATACCTTAGGGTCAGGTGCATACAGTACTCGGAATGTTTAGTGTTGACATGGACTTTCTATCTAACATACGTTACATTTCAGTTTGTTGTGCTTTTCTTGTTGCTTGCACGATAAACTTGACAATATTTTACTAGAGTCACGGAGTCAGATACATACTTAGTATAGTTTCTCAAATCTTCCTCCGGAGAGTAAATTGCATTTCAAGTTTGCCTGTCCTTTATGTATACTATACTAAATACGTATTATGGCAGGATGCTGTTGTAAAAGATGAAAAGAGGTAATAGAGGAGTAGGAGTGTGAAAATAGACTATTCTTCTCTATTTGCCAGTGGTGATACGTATACTTACCGTTGGCCTTGTCCTCTATGGTCAATGGGATAGATGAGACACATAGGCCAGCTTACCCTATGTACACAGATTGAAAGATTTCTCCTGTTAGGAAAGGTTTCATTATAGCATTGAGTTCAAATAGGCTCTAAAGTCAACTGACATTGACAACGCGTTCTCACTTCGGCCTGGACACATTTTTATGATGGACTTTATAAAGAATGTATGAAAATCAAAAAAGGCTCAAGTCATAAAGCAGAAAATGTTATTAGGACACTTTTTAGGATGTCGAGGTAAAAGTAAGCCCATCAATAAGATTTACTCACAAGGAAAGGTGGCACTATCTAACTAGGCCAAGAAATGAGCTCTCAACACCCAACCACCGAAAGACGACCACACAGCTACGCTGGGAATTTAATTTACACTTTCTCTTGATTTGATGGAGGCACTAACAATAAGAATACGATACCTTTCAGTAACTATCGTATATCTTTTTTCTTCCTCCCGACAGCATGCCTGACCTATGCTTATGCTCAAGACCTTACAGACACACCATTTCCACACAGCTCTTACAAAATTGCAAAAATGCACTTTTTCTCCAAAGCTAATCCCTATAAATGACTGCAATTTGCACAAACGACACAAGTCTCAGTTTACGCAAGAATACACAAGATAGTTCATACATCTATCTCAGACATACTTACAGCGAAAGGCAAATTGAAACGAAAAAGATTGACTTTTCCTCCTTTTTAATGTTATCTTAAATTGAATTGTGCAGAAACCTAGAAAATATACTTAACTTCTTTTAAGAAAATCTTTTAAGTTTTCATACGATCCTCTTTCTTTGTTGTATGTAAATGCTGAAGGACAAATAACACCCACATGAAGATAGAAAATCTTCATGGAATACTAAAATGTTCTATAATTTACACCATTATGTCGTTCGACAGTATATTTTGTAATTTGAAAGACTTCGTATCTAATCTCTGAAACTTTTGTCACTACGAGTCTGAAATGAACGACTATAATTTACCTAAAGCCTTATCCCATAAACGATATAGTCGACACTGACACGGTTGATAAAAAGGTATACCCAAAGATATACGCAAGTTCCCTCGCTACATAATTTACGCACACTATTAATAAAGGGGTAATACGATTTTGTAAGATGATATTGTTACAAAATAAATTCGAGGAAGAAAATTTCGCATGCTACATAGACTTTTTAGTGTCCTATGTCACATCTAAATCTGTGCAATGTATTTTTTCACAGGTAAAAAATCAATCTGCCTCACAGCAGCTTGTGTTCGAACAGGTAATAAGTAGCTTATTTATTTTCTTTAAAAGTACTAAACTTTCTTTTTATGAGAACTCGATTTTTTAAGGAAACTTGGTTGGATCGTCCAAGTTTCCTTCAAAATAAGACATCATATTCTTATTCAAAATGACAATAAGCGTAATAAACCCTTCTTCATTTATATTCCTTTGTCATCTCTATATAAAGATTTTATTTCAGCACTACTTGTGTTCAGATCAGAGTCAGATACCAATTCATTTAGCTTTTATACTGAGAATTACTATCACACTTCTTCACTTAGCCCTAAGCCTTTTATACTGAATACCAGTCTATACTTACAAGTACTGTGTGACAATGGCTCGTGTCTTCTTTGTTTCACAGCTCTATTCATTTTAATACTTGTACAAACTTTTTGTGGTTTTCCATCGTCTGTTCCTGATATAAATCTTCGCTAAAATTTTCTATTCACAAATCAAAAGCTTTAAATGAATCTTGAATGATAAGCCAAGCAACTACGCTGTAAATCACTCTCGATTCGTTTTGACCTTAATATTTCGTTTCTTAATGTCTTGTATTCATGACTTGCATATGCAACTTCAACCAGAAAGAACCAGAAATAAAATAATAGGAACATTAACCTTAGGTTTAGAAACTCCTTAAACATTGCCCTGAGGAAAATCATTTTTATTTACTAACACAAAAGTAAATGACTGAAATATTAATGTTGACTAGCTGCTTCCCTTCTTGGAGCAATGGATGTAACTGCGGATCCGTGTGAAGACTTTTTTCAGTTTGCATGTGGAAATTGGAATAAGAATAATATGATTCCCGAAGATAGGCCATCTATTTCTACATTCGAAGTCCTGTCTGACAAAATTCAAGTTATACTTAAAGGTATAAAGAAGTTTGTACTCTTCATGAATGAAGTCAAAAAATCCCTAAAATCTTGTAATTTGTGAACCCATTTTCTCAGGGCTTCTAGAAGAGCCAGTAGATCGTCAAGACTCAGAAGCAACAAAGAAAGCAAAAGATTTCTACATATCTTGCATGAACTTGAGTAAGAACATCATCATTCCTTAGTAGAATCTAATATTGCTTTGGCCAATTGCACACCTTTATCTTGCAATGCATTTGAAATTAGTAGAGTAAATCACAAAGTAAATATTTATTGTCTTAATTTTTTAAATTCCTGGAGGTGCCATAAGAGAGGTGGGTCAAGAACCCCTCAATAGTTTAATCCAGGAACTAGGTGGCTGGCCTGTGACTGAAGGACACAACTGGAAGCCTACTATGTCCATGGAGAAACTTATAGGTTAGCTTTGTGTTCCTTGGTATCTAATTCATTTCTTTAAAAATTCATTTTCTCATCGGAAAATCTCATTTTGTACAGGAAAAATCAGGTCTCAATTAAACTTAGGATTCCTTATAGAACTTTGGGTCGGTCCTGATGATACAAATTCGTCTAGTAATGTCATACAGGTAATTTCAAACAGTTCTTATTACATTACTTTCATGGTCGCAGCACATTATGGTCTTGAATGGAATTGGTAAATATTTGAGCTATTAGGTAATGAAATATCAGTTGGTACTACTAAATGAGTTAAAAGATGAATGGATGAGGATGAGAACAATGAAATTTCATTTAGATTTAGTCTAAATTGCGTTATAAGATATGATAATAATAAAGTAGCACAAAAGATTATTGTCAGTGGATTTTCCTGCGAATCCCACATCAGAAACAAATAGCAAGGATGCGCGTACCCAGAAAACCCAGATAATAAAGGAAATGCAAAATATGAATGCGTTTACTAGACTGGAGAATAATGGAATACAGAATCCCTGGGGAGTTCCTTGCTATCACTTTTCCATCTTGATTTACTTGGTGACTCCTGGATGGAAATACTTGGTAATACATACAATGTACAGTTTAGGATGATCATCATCCGAAATTAGTATTCCTAGCCTACCAGTCAGTCAACTGGGATAAGAAACCCGCACTCTGGAAACCCTTTTGTCAGATATTAAAAATAAAATTGATGTTTCAACACGTGGGTCACTAATGCTATATGATCGTGTTATCACGCAGTACCTTCCAAGAGAAAAATTGACATCTACCACTCTTACCTTTGCTATATTGTGTGCTATATGAATGTGGAAATTATGAAGATGTTTATTTTCTTGGTTTTTAGTAATTCGGTAGATTAACTACGCTTATTTTCTAAGATGCCTACTTGTCCAAGTCTGAGTAATTACGTGTGACTGCCTCTCTGTGAGAGTCGGAACAATTTTCCTCAAGATTTGAAAGAATTTTTTTTCACATGGCATATTTAAAGCCAGGATATAAGATTTAGTATCAGGCTGGAATTAGTTTATTCAAAAAACAGGTTTAATAAATCTCTCGTATTTAAACTCTCGTCTATTAAAGATGATTATGAGTGCGAAAGAGTTGTTGCCCACCCTGATTTTGGAATGTAGGGCAAATGATACAGTGCGTAGGGTGCATTGAAGTGTATGACTTACAATATTGAGTTTGAAAAACTTTTCATAATTCAGAGAGACAAGATAGATTGTAAGATCAGTGGGACATCTTTAGATAACTTAAAGTTTGTGTAGAGAGAAAAGGAAGTAGGGAAAATTGTCAACAAATCCTGAATGCTGTATCTAGATTAAACTGTAATCTATTGGTACTGCTGAAAGCTAAGCTGTACAACAAACTACAAGTTTCCACGCGGAGTAATCAATTCAATTTAAGTGAGCAGTCAAATGTGGACTAAAAACACTAAAGAGTGACATTCTACTGAGAAAACCAACAAAAATCTTTCCAACGAAATCTTATCAACAAATACATTTTCAACGAAAACATTATGCATTCGTTTAAAGAGGATTCGTTGAAAAGTTGATTTGTTGAAGATACTATTCGTCGAAAGTTTATTTCGTGGAAGTTTCAAGAGGATTTCGTTGAAAAGACACAGCAAAATAATGTAGATGTCCAACAACGCAGTACAACGTGCGAAGTGTATGTTTGCTAACCTTTAGATCATTTATTACGCGTTTAATGAGCTAAACGAGTCGGTTGAAACTTGCACGAAGATCATCACCTGCTCATGTTCCTTTCAACTTGGTTGAGTAGGGCATAAGTAAGCACGGAAACGACTGTTATTGGCATTTTGACAGAGTCTGTTTACTGATACTAGAGTGAGAAGTACGTTGATCATATCTCTAATCGTATGTAAGAAATAGACAAACTGTCGGGAAATGTCATTTTAAAACGGGATATCTATTCCTTTGTGCTCAATGTTTTATCAAAAGACAGCTTTTCTCAAGAATAAACTTATTTGCTAGAACGCACTAGCAAGGAAAATGAAATCCACAAGCCAGAAAGTAGAACAACTAACAATAACAAATACTTTTTGCATATTGTCTACTTTATTATGACTGTTTTCAAATTTTTCACAGTTGTGCATGATCTTTGGGAAAAGTTTTCTTCAAGGCTAAACATCTCGCTAATGTGACAAAGGACCGTCTTATATTTCTTCGGAAAATTACAAAACAAATGTAAACTAAAGTGCATTGAACAAGGCGAAAATAACTTCTAACCTTAGAGCACAAAAGATGGAAATAAAATGTAACACCTTATTTCGTTGCCCTAAAAGTCGTATCTATCATCACCGAAATTGCATTTCGCTCAAAATTCTGCCATCCGAGAAGCTTATCGGGTACAAAAAAGTCTATTTATAATTTCCTGTTACCATTTTCGTCAGATTTTCAATCTGAACAGTCTAAACAGGATTTGTGCAGCACGAAATGCGCACAAGACAACCCTTTACTGGTTCACTCTTTATTTATGCTCCCATAAAATCTAATTTAACTTCCATTTTTTGTCACCGACTAAATATCCAATATAAATAGTATCGATATAGATTTCAACAAGAACATCGAAGAGGGGAGAAAGTGGCAATCCATTTTCACTGTGCGAATATACGAGTGTCTCCAGCATCTCAACACCACACCAGGATACTTATCTTGTAAGTAGGCAGGAGAATTGTGTGCGATATTCTGTCGTTACGTAACAAATGGCACTGTTTTTTGCAAACAGTGAATCACAAAAAATCGTACATCGACTGATGTTTACCATTTGCGTAGGATTATTGATTTGTAGAAAGATCTCACGAATTTGTATATTTCCGACCAAAACGATTTCATCGATGGAGAATAGATAAACACACAATGCACACAAACGAACTTGAATATTTGCTGGAATGGTCGGAATGACTTAATTTTGTTGGATATCGAAAGATTTGTGTTTGGCAAAGAAAACTGATGCTAAACAAAGTCGCACCATCGAAATATAGCGTATTTTTCAAAGTAGATGTATTTGGATTCATTCAATAAACTCATTTTCCATGAAAAAATGAGAAAATGATTTGGGATATCTAATTCCCGATGATGAGATTACAGCAACTTTGGGATCTAGAATTGTTTTTGTTTTGATTTGCCTCCAGATTGACCAAATGCAGTTGGGCCTTCCAAGTAGAGACTACTTTCTAAATTACTCCAGAGAGGTGAAAGCATACCACATGTACATGTCAGAACTGGCCGTGCTCTTCAATGCAAACCAAACTTTCGCTATCGCCGACTTGAGAAAAGTTATCGAATTTGAGACACAACTTGCCAATGTAGTGTATTTGGTTTTTATTGAGCCTATTTCGTGAATTATTAACCCTTTAGTACTGAAAGCTTTTACTTTGTCATAGGTTTCCATCCCAGAAGCCGATCGGCATGATACGGGTCAAATATACCGTAAGAACACACTTCAAAGCCTGGAGTTAGAAATCCCGGAATTTAATTGGAGAGAATATTTTCAAAGTTTCCTCAGTACAGATTTAACAAACGACGAGCCAATTGTCTCCTATGCTTTTCCCTATTTTAGAGATATGGCTCAAATTCTAAAACATACAGAAAAAAGGTATGCAAGATTAAAAAATTATCACGTGCATGAATATAAATGTCCTTTTGGAAATTAGAACAGTGCAAAATTACATAATTTGGCGACTACTCATGGATCTCACCTCACATTTGGTCGACAAATTTCAAGAGAAGAAAATAGAGTTCCGTCAGGTTCTCATGGGAGTGACGACTGAAAGAGATCGTTGGCATCAATGTGTAGAATGGACAAATAAAAAACTAGGAATGGCTCTTGGAGCTCTTTTCATCCGGGACAACTTCGATTCTTCAGCCAAGGTTAGTGTTACCATCTTTTACAATGCATCATTTCAATTGAATGTCTACCAAATGTATTTCTTTAACATCCTCATTTACATTTAAGCATCGAACAAGTTCCTAGTGTTTACAGTTACAATGCACAAAGGATAGCTTCTTTTCCATCCCTACTGTAAAATAACACATTTTTATTCGACTTCTACCGAATTTTAGAAACTAATTTTCGTGTAACACCCCATTTATTTCTATTTTTACCGTAATTCTTTCTCTTCGGTAAACTCGGAGAAATGCTAACAGACCAACTAAGAAATTGTATTCTGGTAATAAGTGTGTTGGTGCGGTGAATTGATATACAGATACTTTCTTCCGATTAGACGAGTGGTAGAAGTATCGATTAAGCTTAACATTCGAATCTTTGACTGAAGTATCTGTTGGGGTTACATTTCTAAGCATTACGACTGTTTTTATCGTTTTCCAATACATTCCAAAGGAATCTAACGCATTATTACGTATACATTAATGCTTTTTCAGTCCAACTTTCTCTTTCTCCTCCTTCCCATTCCACAACCGTTTTCTTTTAGTACTTCCATTCATTCGTATAAAGATTACATCATTCATTGAACACTTATAATTCTTTCCCTTAACATAGCTACATTCATGCTCTAAACTATCTTTCAACTTATTTAGTATTGGCCACACACAACTCAAAGAATTGTCATTATCAGAGATAACCCCAGAAAAGCGTATTTGTTGCACATTTCAATGAAGGACTACTACTCGACTTTTCTAAATGATCACAATTATCTATAAATAGTTTTTGTACATTTCACAGTGATTTCTATGCAACTTTACTTAGAGTTTCAGATTTTTTTATCATCAAATTCGGAACTATTTATGCATTGTAGCCTAAAACTATAAATATAAATTGAATGAAAACCACTTTAATGGATGAACATGCATTGTGTACACTTTAGTTTCGTCATCCAGAAAAGTTTTCAATTTCAAAGAGAATGTATACATTAAAGAGATGGACTAACTACTATATAAAATATACCATTGTGGTTTTGAACCTATTTTGCACATAAAAGCGTATATCTGTAATGCTTATCCTGAATATGGTCAATCTATCTGTGAAAATGTGGTATATATTGTAGAAAGTAAGTATATATGTCTTAACAGTTGTGGGACAATAGTGAAATGAGTATATGTACGGTTTGTTTAGGAAACAGCCCAAGAGATGATAAGTAACATCAGAGAGGCGTTTATAGAGTTGTTGGACGTAAACCATTGGATGGACGAGCCCACAAGAAAAGTAGCCAAAGAGAAAGCAATAAAGATGAACGAAAGAATTGGATACCCTGAGTTTCTAACGAAAGTCAGTGAACTAAACAAAGAGTATCAAAATGTGAGTGAACCGTTGTCTGCATCAGTAGATAAGGAATCACAGACAAATTCTATACTTATAGATATCCTCCGATAGTATTCTGCATAAGGAAGGATATTTGTTTGCACTCTTCACTCCCACCCACTTCCCCTAAAGTGTTTTTCGCTGTTGTGTTGCCTGGACTTATTCTAATGATACTATCATTGTGTCTAACAATGATAGAAACCTAGATTTATCCAGTCGTGTGAATTGATATTGTAGCCCTTGGCTTAACTTAGAATTTTTGAAACGCACAAAACATGTAGGCGGATTTTCGAGGATCATTATTTTGTCTCAGTTGGGACGAATATTTCTGTCAGGCTATTTTCACCGAAAATAATGGTATCTTACCACTTTCTTGGGTCTGGGAAACTCCTACTTATCTAAGAATCACAAACCCAACAATGTCTGTAAAGAAAGAACTGCATTATCACATTGAAAATGGAATAATGTCTTCATTATGAGGTCTTTACTAGATTATGCACTTTGGTAGAAATGCATGCTTCGGGTGGAAACAGGAAATTGTCCTCGGGAAGAGCATTTCCTGTGAGTAGTTTCTACAAGTTCTTCTGGTTAACGAAATCGTATTTATTCGGTATGGTTTGTATTGATTTTATCAGCAAGGTTAACTTCTAACTAAGAGTTTCCGTAAAACTTTTTGAAACAATGTGTATCTTTAAAGACATAAACAAACAAGTATTGCTATATCCAATGACAGTGCTGCTCTTTGATGGGCAATGTAGGATTTATTATCGTTCTTGTGTAGCTCACTGTTCGCAGAAGTCAGTTTCTCCAAAACATCATCAGCATGGGCCGTTGGAAAGCTTCTCAAATGATGGGCAAGCTTAGGAGTCCAGTCAACAAGGATAAATGGTCTACAGAACCGGCTGTTGTAAACGCCTTCTACGATCCCAACAAAAATGATATCGGTTCGTAAAAACTCTTATGTGTTTATGCAATTTCTTCGTATTTTTATAGTGGTATAAAGGTGGGTATCTTAGGTTCAAAGATCTTTCACTTCCTTTTCCTCCCTTTTCTGAGGAATTCACCAAAACATGGGATACCACTTCATAATAGTGCATCCTGGGGAGATTTATTAACGATAATGTATACTCGCCTAAACTACTATCCTCTGAACACTTTTCTTCGCATTCATTCAACTATCATAAGTCGAAAGTTTCTACTATTCGGAAAGTTTAAAGTAAAATCGTATGATATGAACAATACTGAGACTCATTTTGAGTAAAATTTACAATAATGATGGACTTTGTTGACTAAAATCGAAAAAAAAGGATAGACATTTTTAATGTAATAGTTATTAAATATTGTAGATATATCAGGTATGCTAGGCATTTGATGATGATAGTCGATAACTAAATTATGTTTGATTTTGATAGTATTCCCAGCAGGAATTCTTCAGCCACTTTTCTACAGTCAACATTTTCCAAAATCGTTAAACTATGGGGGTAAGTATTATCGATGTAACAATAACTAGGCTCATTTTACACCTGTTAACAATTGTGTTCCGAATTAATTGCAAAGTAATTCATATGCTTTTAGGTATTGGAGTTGTCATAGGTCATGAAATTACCCACGGGTTTGATGATAAGGGTAACTAAAAATGATCTTTCTTTGATTTTACTTAAAATGTTCCACAATTATGAAAATATTTCTCTTTTATTGATGTTTCCGGACAGGAAGACAGTTCGACAGTGAAGGGAATTTGAAGGAGTGGTGGAACAATGAAACGATAGCATCATTTCGAAATCAGACTCAATGTATTATTGATCAGTACAGCTCATATCGTATCGAAAACCATAAAATAAATGGTAAGATGACTCAAGGAGAAAACATTGCAGACAATGGAGGCTTAAAACAGGCATATCGGGTAAGTTTGTGAAAAGCAATATTTTTCTCTGAGGAAGTTCTCTTCATTTAATCGCAAGATCCAGTTATAAATTGCATGGGTATACCAAATGCTTATAAGAGCTGCATTCGAGTGACTGGTAATTTGGCAAGAGGTTCTAGCTTAATCCTGAACTAATGACCAAGATCAAGTATTTAGCTTATTACTACTTTGAGTTAACTTGAGACTCTCTATACTTATTAGGCGTGCAGTGAAGTCGTGAATGAAAATGCCATTAGCCAAGCGATCAGCATTTGTGAGTTTATCTAATTAGGAAAAATATAGCTTGTGCTTTGCTATATGTAGGATATGAGTGTTGAACGTGTTTTTGTACTCTGGAGTCTACCACGAATTTTGTAGGAGAGCATTCTTTCGTCCTAAGTAAAAGAGCATACATACATAATTCAATCAAGGTGTTGAGACAGGAAGCAGAATACTGAACATGTAACTACCACGTACCCGAATTTATCTCTGAGCTTTTGCCATTATGCTTTAGTCCATGTTGCTATAATCCTGATGAATTTAATCTGTTCTCCCTTTATTGCTATATTTCTAATTGTTTTTAATTTGGCCATCTATTTAAATGTCAATACTGAAATGTAAATATCTACTACTTCTATTGGTAACTATTAACCTTTGACTGCAATTGTTATGTATGACGGTAATTCAATTACGTCTTTCTGTAAACCTAGAAATGTGTAGGTGGATCAGGTGGAAGTAGGAGTAAATTAACTAAAGATATGAAGACAGGGAATAAGAAATGAGTACCTACATAAATAATTATTTGTTGAAAATTTAATTTAATTTCCACTGTACCTGTCTACGTGAGTAGGAGGGCGGTAGCGTGTTTCTACTAGAAGTACTTATTCTAATGGGACAAGATACGTCAACTCATTTCCTGAAACTAGAATACCATTGCATCACACAAGAAAGAGATAGCGCACATACCACAGGTTGATGTATCCACATAATATCTGCCTATACATGAATAGAGAATATACGTCTTCAGAGCCAAAAATACGTGCAGCCATGCAAAAGGATCTATATCAAAATGAAAATGCTTTACAGCATTAATACTGCAGTGCAGTGCATATTTGTAGGTTTTATTAGCACTCAGGATGTTAATTAATTAAATATGGCACAGGGCATTTAGACGAATGAACTGTTTAAGTATACTTGGGGAAGAATGGCTATGCTAGTCTTTTGAATTAATAAAACTGAATCCGAGAATAGAAGTATGGACTTCAACCGGAAATATTATAAAAGGGCTAACCTTGTAGTAATATGACTGAAGTGCAATTTAAGTTGGAGGAATGGAACGAATTTATTGACGGATGAGTGCAGAAAGATTTAAATGCAATTGAAATAATATAATTTACATTTACAGGCATTCAAGAAGTGGGAATCGAAACATGGTACTGAGCCCCTCCTCCCTGGTCTGGAATGGATGTCTCACGATCAGTATTTCTATTTGAATTACGCCCAAATCTGGTGTGGATCCATGAGACCTGAAGATCTTCTCAACAAAGTCCGCTCTGCCGTGCATTCTCCAGCACCAATTCGAGTGCTTGGCCCACTGTCCAATTCTCATGATTTTGCCAGGGCGTACCGATGTAAAGTCAACTCCCAAATGAACCCAAAAGAAAAATGTAATGTTTGGTAAGAATGACGTATGCAGAAATGATGAAGCACATCTCTACCTTATCATGTAGATTTATAGTCATATTTCAATATTACCCTAAGATTGCTAAGACCCACCTGACACACTGGACTCAAATTATTTCTACGTTATCCTGCCTTTCATGTACATAAATACCAATATACCTCATGTCTGTTTACAAATAGCCTTTGATATAATAATATCACTAAAACCTTTTCTTATCCATTAAGCAGTTGCAATCTAAATACTAAATAGTTCATTTATAACTACGTTAAATTGACTTTTCAAATTATTAATAGTACTTGTGATGAATGACAGGTAATAATAAAATTCGACTACTTAACTTGTAATTATCAATAAGTT
>JABASH010001433.1:0-26327 GCA_019776445.1 Tomocerus maximus | reverse complement strand
CCACTTAGATGATCCAGGTAAACTTTACAAGTGCCTTCAGGTGCATTGTAATCGATACTAAATACAATGCACGTACGCAGCACATACGCCGACATCAGGCACACATGTATTGTACAGATTTATCTTCCGATCCCAGGTAGAACACAGGATTAAGTAATACAGAGAATGGAGTGTATTTAATATGGATACATCTCCGACTCGGAGGAATCATGACTGAAGCAACTGGAGGCTAAATAGGCTGAGACATAGGCTTTTAAATTACTGTAGCTATTAATCGTCTGGTCTGGTGGTTGTGTGCCTGTAGGAAGTTGCCCTTTGGCTCCAGAGCTTTTCTCTTTCCAAAACAGTTAATGTTCCATTAGTTGCCCCTCACTGACCATTAATTGTCAGTGGAACTGTGGAAGCATACTTAGGCAAAAGCTCAAACGAACTAATGGCACAATAAATAAATGACTGAGTATATTCGAAGTAGTCTGCATGGTAATCCCAAGCAGACTGCAGTCTACTTTGTATAGCTGCACTGACTGAGACGCAATTTATCATATCCTCATGCATTAGTGCAGTACATGGGAAGACAACGGTATAGCGAATGTCGATGATAATGATGCATGGATAGGCCATATAGTCCTTAACTCCCCTACCCTGACTATGTAGGACCCATAAGTGGCCAGGTAAAAAGTTACACCTTTCCGTACTCTCCATTTAATAACCTTCTAGCCCATCTCATCTGAGTTTCTTTTAAGCCTGGAGCCACGACTTCAGAAAAAGACGAGACGAGAGAAGACGATTCAGATTCACAAAGAACAAATGCCTTACAGGTAAATAAAAAGTATTCGTTCCTCCAGACATGATAATATTATTTACAACTTCAAAGCTCAAGGCAATGTGTGTATCTGTAATAATGTTCTCTACGTAAGCAGACCTCGTATACAAACTGTAATAGCTATTCTGTGTGTTATTATTTAGACATTGTACTCGGTGCTCACAGTGAGTGAGATTATCTCTAACGTGTACATCGTAGCACTGTGTGGGTTCCTATGAGACTCTCGACTCTTGTAGTAGACCCTCTACTCTGGACTTACCAAGACCAAACATCACCAAACTCGATGTTAATAAATGTAACACGGTAATACTGTAAATAATCTTCGAAAATCAAATTTTGGAATACAAATTACTGATTTGCTAGAAAATATTACCTTTTACATTTAGATACTTATATTGGAAACACCACCAACACCAAACCAATCCTTTTGTTCCAATTTCCAATCGCAATCAGATACCATAACATCGTAATTTTTATTTTGTAGAAAAAAGCCTTAATCCTTTGACACTGAAAAATCATTAAGTCATCTCAATCCTTTTAAATACATATCTGTACATGTCCACTAGAGTGAGGATTGCAGATTTTTACGTGGCATTTCTACAGGAGTACTTTGAGCAACTTTACACTTATGTAAGATCAGTTTGTAGTAGGTGGGTTCTATTTGCCCTTTATTGACTAGAGATACTAAAGGAAGACTTGGAATGCACTTAAGCATATTAGACTTTAAACGATGTAAATAAGAAAATAATATTAGCTGTAATCGTCTGTTATATGATAAATCAAGCTTCAAGAGCAACATTCACATCGTCGATTTTCGTGAGAGATAGAAAAAACCAATTAAATACTCTGAAGCTTTCCTAGTATGTACTATGGTAGTCTTATTAAGGTAGACACTGTGGATTGGATGGATTGTGACTGAATTGCCACTGAAAGGATTTACCAATATTCTTTACGAAATGGGTTTTTCTTTCCTTTTTTATAAGTGAACGAACAGTGTCTTAAAACCAATGGGCTAGCAGATACAGAACTTAGAGCTGCAGACTATTCAACTTTATTAGAAGATAAATTACGACTACTGACGAGATGATTTAAAAATTATGACTTGGTTTTGTGTTTTAGGTACTTTTGTTAGGTACCTGTGTTTACTTGATGTAATACGATAGGAAATAAATAAGGATATAAGCTGATTACATAAAATATTATATGCGTAGAACTATGAACTGGCTATAGTACATCCATAGAATCAGTTGAAATGCAATGGCGAGTCCAGGAATATAAATACCTGACTAAAGGGGTATAAAGGGAGCAAACGGGTTTGTGTTCCTTAAAAATTGTGTGTAAACACTAGGATTTACTCTGAGAATTTTCAGACACATTTACATGCAATCCATACGCTAATCCTCCTAACGTTAATTCCTAAATATACTCTTCTCGGATTCTGACTTTTATTTGTTGCGTTCACATATTGACCCTACAAAGCTTAAGGAGAATCTAACCTTAAAATTAGCTTTCAAGTGTAAATTCAGGAGGATACAAGGGCTTAGGGATTAAGTTATAATCCATTAGAATTCGTTAATCTTGTCCTACCCTCATATAAAACAAGTTGGATTATACTTTCAGCTCATCCCACCTACCTACCAACTATATTTGAATAAAATAAATATTTAGAAAACTGTTTAACTACGTAATAATTAATTATTCAATTCAACGAGTCATTTCTTAATGAATACATGTATCTATTTTCCTCAAACGCAGTTTGAGTCCTAAATGTTAAGATCTGTGGTGATAATTGTTGTCAAAAATGCGAGATAGTTGTCCTTTAACATAGAGTATGTCAGTGTACACAAATTCTCATTAGAATAATTGCAAAATGTGTTTCAAGAGTGAATCTTCAGCAGTCATGCTGTCTTTTATGTATCCAAAAGGAAAAGCAGGAGCGTTGGTACTCTTAAACGTTCGAAGGGGGTCAGGTGGATGGAATCTACAAACACACGAGTGACTATAGAGTAGTTCGTTGTTGGGCTTTCAATGTCCGCGACTCACACTAGTAGAAGGAGTCAAAATATATAATGCCTTTACATATCATCGTATATGTTAAGTTGTATATAATGTAGAGTCAGTTTAGTTAAGGCAAGTAGTTTCTTGAAATTCAAGTCACACATCCAGGTGTGTATACCATACATAGCAGTAGAAATGATAGTAGAGAGCAGTAAGCTAATGGGCAGTCAAGACATAGGGCTAACTAAGCTATATAACCTTATATAAATTATAGTGAAATAGTAGCTGTGCATCGTCTACTCACAAAACCCAACGCTCACAGGTGAGTTCACTTCACTCAAATACTACGCTTACAAATATATTTCTGACAGAACTATACTATGTTATGTGTGCATGCGACATGAAGCATGCAAAGCCAGTGTAATAGCACAATAAGCCCCTTCCATTGAAACCGTCGTCTGTCTGTACACACATAAGTGCTGTACTTACCAGTACTCACTACAACATAGAATTCATCATACACAATGCATAGTCAGACAAGCTGCCTCGCTCTTCATACTGCCTATGCTGCAGATTCCTTCCCCTGATTTCATCCCCTATGCTTGTGTCTGTGATGCATTGCACTGCACTGGCTTCACTAATCAGTTACTCGCCTGCCTTTGTATGTGACTGACGTACCGGAGAGTCGCTTCCGTGTTTTTGCATACAATCATTCCAAGTGCTATACAATCTCTCCTGCGACATCTTTCTGTCCTGCCACTAAAAGTGTATACATATTTGTGTCATTTGCGTGGACAAACTTTCTGAATTTGTTTACATTTTATTCTGCTAAACGCAGACATAATAGTGTAGGCACAGTTTCTTCCGAATATACACAAAGTGCGTATTACTCCTGCCACGCCGTCAGTAAGCGACTGGTTTGCTCTGGTAAGTTTGACATATCAAGTCAACAGAAATAATACGCAGAATTAATTTCGTCCGATTCATTTTTTTATCATGACAAACAGTCATAGCTCATAGCTATAGCAAGTGGAGTAAATGTAAATATTTTTTGAGCTGAATTATTGTCATGTTCAGTGTAGTGAGGGTAGTGTACGTGAACAAATGATATTATTTGCAGGCACATGTTATGTGAGTCATCCTGCTAAAATTAGTTTGCAAAATCAATAAGGTAATAAATATATAGGGTTTTGTGACTATGGTGTACCATCCTTCAGTTAATATATCCGGACATATTAGTGGTGTTTATAGAGTCTCATGCTATCTTCGTTCCATGTATGTTTGATTTTCTCATGTAAGTAAAATCAGTACAGTTTTAGATTGTTTTGCCGAACTGTGTCGAACTGTTGATACCAGGAAAGGATAATCTTACTGTAAATCTGCGAATTGTATCGTTTGGATATACACAATCAGTAAATACTCGTTTTGTACATTGCTTGTATTGTTATCAATCACATAACTATCAATTTATCATTAGCAAACTTTGCTACACTGCCACAGAGAGGTGTGACTCAAACTACTCTGTCTACTTTTATAAGTTTTGCACGATGAGATCCTAATAATTATGTGCCTACCTAATGGTAGCAAGTTTTACTGCTTAGAAATACTCTGGGTCACCGCAGTTCGCAAAACTGAAATAATTAGTCACCTTGCATAAGTCATAGTTGCCTTGTGATTTTGTGTGTGTGGAACATGTAGTTCTGTGATGCATAAATACAGGTAACTCCACAATTGAGTTGCAAAGTTGGCAAATAAATCTTGTGGATATCACATATTGCACACACCTACCTGATTAGCGTATTGTAATTTGAATTCAGGAACGAATTATTTAAATGTGAATTTATTTCATCGGCAGTGCAAGTAGTTTGGTTTTGACCCAAAAGGAACTAATCGAGCGGACTAAGGGCTATATAGGGTAATAGTCAATAGATTACGCGATTGCATCACATCGCATCGTACACACAATCAATAATAAATAAGTAATTGGCGAATCTTGTTTTCTGGTCTGTTCTGCTACCTAACTGTCATGTCCTACCTGCATGATCCCAATCCTTTCCTACATGTAAAATTACAATTCAACAGTTAGTGTATACAGTAATTCCTGAATAGAGACGCAACGCAAAAGGCATAGTAATTACTTGGGAATATGTATGATGCACAATTGGGTTTCCATCCTATTTACAATTATGTAGTTACCTAAGTACATATTCAGTAATAATTTTATGCATACATCGTGCAAAGGGTAGACTAGTTTTGGGTTCTCCCCAGTCTTATGTGTTTCATCTGTAGTAGTTGTGAGCAGAGAGCAAACCCAACCAGAAGAGCTATCAATGAATGTAGTAGCGTAAAGGTCTTAATGCAACTTCAACCCTATTAGCCAAGTAGCGACCCAGACGGAGTTTATAAACAAACGACTACATTAAATACCTAGTAACTTAACTGTTGTCTTTTTCTGCAGGATTTGCATCACAAATCAATAGAACAGACAATATTATTGCAATAGAGGATTGGATTCAAGTTGGAGGAGTAGAGACTGTGGAGCAATAGCTCATACATCAAATCTCTATTCATGTCTACTACTTACACAATCACGTACGTCGTTTCGTTGTGAAGTGAATTCATTTCAGTGAGTTAAATAAAATAAACCGGCCTGGCCAACCAACTAACCAACCGACCGACAAGAAAGACACACAGTTCTTGCAACAACGTCAACAAAATCGAAACTTGCATTTCGTTCGTAATATTTGCACGGTTTTACGCTTCCTGTTCAATTGAATCCAACTCTGTACTACAACCAGACGAACTGCATTTACTCTGCACACATTATACAAACTGACACTCTACACACAGCTGCCACTACCTGTTCGTGTATTATTTTCTACTCAAGATTTCAGAGTAGTAAATAGTAACCAGTGAATTCAACTTTATGTGCAATTCGTAATTTGCTACAGAGAGACACGTACGATTACTCTGTCCCTATTGCTACCTTAATAAAGTCTCAAGTTCTACTGACTAAACTCAATTGAATTGGATTTGGACAAGAATACTGTTTGTCTAGTGTTAAAAACAACTTTTGGCAACCTGAGGCATAAGAATACAGCTTTGGGCTACAGAAGTGTCTGTAAAATAAAGGGAAGAAGAATTAGTAGTTGCAATAAAAGAGCCATTTGCTTCGTACGGAACGTTTCTGCACATCAAACTCCCTTCTTACCTTGCCTTGTCTCGCTTCTTTTCTACAAGCCAAGATAAAAATTATTGCCGTAATAAAATATGCAGATAGTGATGCAATACCTTCTTAATTAAGGAAGCAAAAAAGACAAATTATCTTCAAGACTAATCAAATTCCCTTTTTACATTCCCCTATACATTTCTGGGTAAAAACCAGGAACTCAATTTTATTCTTCCAAGAAGATTCTCCTCGCTGGACGCTGACATCATTGTTTTGTGTTGATGGAAAACTGCTTGACATTGAAATTCAATTTGTCAGACTTACATATAAACAAGTTACAAACTGCCAGAGTTCAGTGCAATTTATTAGTTACTACGAATTCGGATTACTCATCCTCACTGTAAGGGAAAGTTAATAAATATTTGTGTCTCTGTGAATCACCGCACCTGCCTCTGAGCAAGTAGTGAACCGGATCTCAGCTGGAAATTGAATCTTGTGCCTTCATTTCGTGTGTGAGAATTTCCTAATTATTTGAATTCTCCTGTGTACTATTTCTCTTATTCATTTGCTTACCTTTAAGGAATGAGTTCATAATGAGTGCATCAGTGGAAATGTCGGCTACTTTATTGCGGGTGAGTGAAGATGACAATTTTTATAATTCTCTCTGTTCCTTATTTTGCATACTGCCTATTATATTTGCTTAGCATACTGTTTACTTCATATGCACAACTGTAGATAATATTCTGCAGCAAAAGTGATATGCTGCATGCGTAATCTGTATATAGTCCTTGTTATACATTCTCAGTGTAATAGGAATCATTTAAATACTGAAATTATCTTACATTAAACTAATAGATGAAATTATCGGTCTCTCCACATAATAATATTACATTTGCTTCACAAATGGCCACAGAAGTATTCGTTGATAGTCAACAGAGCATGCATTACTTAAAATAGAAATAATGTGGTGCAGCAAAGTACAATGATTTGCACTCCTGTATGTCGAACCTTTGTTGATAGTTTAATCATTCAAAGTAATGCACTTGTTTTGTTTACTTTTGTTGTAGTAATAGTAGAACTGAGTATATGGAGATTAATATGCCTATTTGTTTACTTACGTACGTGATAGTTACCTACTAATAAGTAAAATGAGTTGAGCGTGACTATATAACACTTTGGCATTGCATACACATTACTTTGTAATTCAAGCTGATACTCGTCTAATGGAATTCTAAACTTATTATGGGCTGTAAGTTGTAAGACACTTAATTGGTACGATATATGTCTACTACAGTAATGTGGAATAAATGCAATTACAATTAGCTGCTAATAAAAATGGGTATATCTGTACTTGCTACAACTATGCCAAAGTTAATTGTATGGAAATAAACAGATATTGTGTATGCTTAATCAAATTTCTTTCTCTTTTGAGTTAAGACCACGTAACTGAATTCAGCAATTGACCACTTTATGTACTATTACAGTTATGCATTAAAATAAGAGATAATTGCAGTTACTACCAATTATAATCACTACTAAGTAAACCACCTGTCTGTTTACGTATGCCAACACGTTTTATTTCTATTGTAATTTTCAAGAAACCCAACCACATGTATGTAATTATCAGCTGGTTAAGGAGGTGCTAATTTGTTGAAATTATCACACGATATGATTTATGTTAGAGCATTTCTGATGGAATTTGGAGTGGAAAAATCTCTCCCTAATTCAACCCTCCCAACAAAACCATCGATTTATTAATTTTTCAGAAATGAAGTGAGTATTGACAAAACTTATATTTTCGTTTCGCAGCGGAATTGTTATTCACTGCCTTAAGAAGACAGAGAGAGGGAGAGTAATCAATATGCAAATGTAGATATGCTTACCATATAAATAAGAAGAGACGCATTTAGGGGGTACAATAGCAGTAGGCAGTGAATGATAAATAACTAGAGAAAGACTCCAGTGCAGCCGTTGACCAAATAAAAATTTCAAGTGAAGAAATTCGTCGCAATTTCTCATCTGTCAGCTTAAGTTTCGTCTCAGGGCATAATAATTAATGCGTGACATTTACAACATAATTTTTGAAGAGCTCTTTCACATGCCTTCCTTATAAGGCACTGTGTATAAGTATCAACATTCCAGTTCATCTACGGAGCAGACAGAAGAGACGACCTTTACTACTCTCGTTCAGAAGACATAATATTCCACACCATAAATGAATGCATGTACATCCAACTTCACATACATAATGGCCAGAAAGACAGTTCAAGAACACACATTCCATCTTTGTTTACTAATAATTTGGCAAATCGTATTTTACAAATTCCTTTTCTTTGCCATTTACACAAGTACTACTTGCAATAAATCACAAATGTCATTGTGCAGAATGATTGTAATCCAAATTACGTGTGAATGTTTGCAGTAGCCTTATGAACTAAGTGGTTTACACTGAAATGAGTTAATGCTCTGTTTAATGATGAAATGCCTATCTTCCTAATGAGTAGAAAAATGTAACGATCCTAGCTATTCTGTCTGTCATCTTTCCAAGTTGTGCAATGAGATTTTAAGAAAATGTACATCCACCTAGTTTGATTGGCAAGATAAGGAACAGACCAATGCTCTCTTAGAGGAGTCAATTAATATGTATGAAACCAAAGGGAATGATGACAATGCAACTAAAAGTACCAATCGCTTCCCTTCATTTGCTCCGTCAACTGAGCCGTGAATACACAATAGTTGTGAAATGTAAACCTTTATAAACCTACAAACGCTCTAGCAATTTTAACCTGTTGAGTTGAGGAATGAGTGTTTTGCCACAATGTTGCATGTAAATGCGGAGGAATCAGATCTGCTCATTTAGATTATAAAATTATACATTTTTATTTACCATCTAAATACAAATGTAAATGACAAATATATTATGCTCAATTACATAACATTCCGTATTAACTCACAATGTTAATCCGTGTAGAGAGCTGATAAATATTGAATGCTGGGCGTATACAACCGAAATACAAGTAGTGACTTTAATGCGTATGTTTTTAATAAATTATGCTAAATATCTTCTCACTACTGTAATTTTACGATTGCAGATTTCAATAAAATTGACAGTAACAGTCCATTGTTCGTTATGTGACTGATTCAAGAGGTAGACCACCCGTAACAATGCAGATGAGGATTCCTTATCTATATTACATATCTCTGTATTTGCATTATGGAATGACCTAGTATTTTATGCCGTGTAGTGTTACCAGAGGGCGAGTGTTTAAAAAATCGTTGTCTTCACAAAGAAAAATTGCAAAAAATGTGTATGATTTGAAAAGTATGTGCAAAGGAGTGTGTAGTCTCTGCAATTAATCTGAGTTGGCCAACGTAGCCAGATCGTTAATGGTTTCTTTATTACAGCTAATGGCTGCATCTTTGTAGACTAAACCAGAATGAGTAAATCCTTTGAAATTGAAACAGAAGCTAATGGCTCCTGTTGATGACTGACTACTATGGTCTCTGTCCTGCATCTTCTCATCTATTGTGCACTCCATGTTAACATAGTGCCTCTGTGGTGTGCTATATTGCACTTTGTGTATAGTGCTCCTGAGTCGTAATCACAATGTAATATTGCACTAGTTGGCTTTTTTCGCACTAACAACAAAAGATTTGTGCTCTTTTTACTATCTCAGAGTATGTGGAATACTTACGTTCTTATATTTGAGCTGCCTGTTCACTTTTCGTACTTATGGAGATCTAAATAGCTTTATAAAATTCCGGCACAACAAACCTACATAGCATACATGCTTTTGTGCTTGCTGATAAAAGGTCTCAATGCAATGCTATAGACACAGCTTAGGCAGTTGATGTACCAAAGTATAACAATGATCCCCATTTAGTATTTATTACATGAGTAAGAGTAATTTGCTAGTTTGTTATGATGGGAGTTTTGTAAAGAATCTCCTTCACTAGGCAAAGTTCCTATCTAGATCTTCTTTTGCTCCCAAATCTTAAGATTCCAACAGAAACGTTTTCAGAGCAGAAAATACACACATAAATGTAAACTAGGTGCAAGGTGCAACAATATTCTAGAGCCATCCTGTGCTTTACACTAATGATAGTAGAAAATAGATATTCGTGTATTTATACCGTTTATCGTTAAAAGCTCTGCTCAATGCTGTAATAGTGTATGTATGTATCAGCATTAGTGATGAAATAAAACTATTTGTGGTATATGCTATCTTCATACATGTTGAAAAACTCTGTAAAAATACTTTAGAATAACTCTAGTAATTGACTATGAACCATACTTGCTCATTGCCTGAGAACGAGGAGGATTCAAGGAGTAAAAGAACTTTCCTGGCAAATGGTGCCTGCATTTCTTGCACAGTATGAACTGATTAGGCTCGATGGGATGGCTTACAGAAGAATAAAAACACGGCAGTTGAATTATGTTACAGAGCAAAGGCATTTGAAACTTCGCCTGGTTTTGGATGAACTGCTTTGACTGGTTTGGTGTGGACTGAAGCAAGTAGCAGTCCATTGCCTTTTTAATTGAACTTCAATGCAGTTTTCTTTCACTCTGCCTGCATTTCACATTTCCGTGCACACCTGCGTCCGCCTTTTTTCCGGCAACGACAGCCAAATGCCCCACTAGAGAGTAGAATAGCTTCGTAGAAAACCTATAAATAATTGGACAATAGAATTACAGGGAGAATACTATTTTATGGCTGTGTAGACCCCTAGACACTTTGTCGCTCTCGGGTCATTGTCAGTATGCTCTATTTTTATTATTGCTCCTGACTGAACGACTATTTTCAGTGGAACTGACATTTACAGAACTTTACGCTCTCGTGTCATGCCCAAACATCCTTTTTCACTTGTACTTATGTTACTCTGAAATTATCTTGTACAAAGAAACGATAAATCGCAATGAAGAGCGAAGGTGACTTCAGCAGCAGAAACTAGGTTACTGCAAAACATTAGCGCTTGCAAATGTAAAATCGTTCATCTAATCACAAATTAACTATTGTAAGTATCCCACAGCACTAATAGTTAACTTATCATGAGATAAACGTAGTCTGAGCATGCACATGTCTTCTGCTTCCCTGGTCTGCTCAATGTATTCCATTATTTTCATTTCGGATTGGCTATCGTAAGCAAATAGACTTACAGCTATACTTTTATAAGATAATGCGAATGTGTTGTAGTTTTATAATCCAGGCAGATAATAGTGAACAGCTGAACTCAGCTGAACTGACACTTCTATATGCTAGAATGTGGGCGACTTAGTGTTAGCAATTACTACTTAGGTATTGCCAGCTATAAAGATTACAGCCATATATGGATATTCTATCTGCTAATACAAATGCAAAGTGAGAAAGTAAAACCTAATTTACAATTGATATGCTGAACTCGGCAAATTGCAAGTGCATCGTTCTACATGTACAAAGAGGATTCAAGCAAAGCTTGTCAGCAGGATTTTACAGCGAAGACAGTGAAGAGTCTCTCTTTGATGGGATGAGGCAAGTCTATTACAAATTGCAACTAAGTCTGATTGAGTCTACCTGTAGTCGATGTATTTGTATTGTAAATTAAAAAGCTGATTAGGTTACTCTATGGAGTGAAGTCTGTGTGAGTTGGATCTTGACTCGAGGCGCCTCAAGTGTGTCTTTACCTAAAAGTACTCTAAGACTAAGATAAGCCATGAAACTCATTCTCAGAATGAGAAACTGAATTAATGTCCTCTCAATGTATAATATTATGTACATTACTTGACCATCTGAAAGTGTACGAAAGCACAAACGAATGTTCCGTGGGATTGCTATTATGTCTATAGAAGCAGGCTTCTACATATAACAGAAATAGTGCAAATCCTTTGTTTTGTCTGTTTGTCTCTTCGGTCATCATGTCGGCACAGCAGAAATCAAATAACCACACCATTCTACGACCTGAAATGTAAAATATTGGACCGCAATTTATTTCATATTCGGTAATGTAATTAACTTCTGAAACATTGAAATATTCTTGCAATGGTTTCTTCTGACAATTTCAATTTTTTTTCGTAATATTATGGCTTCTCTTGTTTTCCATCTTCATCCCAATGTAAAAACTCGTATTATTGTGTTAATAGCTAAATTAAGTACTGCATTGCAATATAGGGTTTCCGAATCCGCCCATATCAATGACTCAGTCATACACGAATATTACGTTACGTTGGCTTTATCTAGTAATCTGATAATCTATTTAGTGAATTGAGATGTATTTTTGTTCCCTGCACACCAAACTACTTACATTACATCCGCCATACACTACTTTGTAAGCCATTCATGCTCAATTGCAAGTCTTCGTGTAATGTAGTTATGAGAATACATAAACATTGATTTCTATGATGTCAATTGATATTAATATACGTAGTCTTGTGTAAGTTCATCTCAATCTCTCATGGGCGATACAACTACGACCACGAGAAGGAAACTCCATTATTTATTGTAATGGAATTTAATTTGAATGCGCTATTGTTATCAATTACGTAAATTAATTGTAATTTATACAACATAACTCGTAGTAGTTCAGTGTAAGTAGCACAGCTTGGCCTGATTACATATTTAGATGTGTGTAATTTGCTATGGATGTGGTAGTAAGTTGCACTGGTATCATATGGTTTCATCCGATTTTATTAGCACAATGGAAATTAGTTGGAGAATATCAATCAGCAATTTTAGATTAGGTACCCATTCACATCAATTGATTAACAATGAGAATCCATTACTACTGCAAACTGCAAAGCAATGAAATAAGAGAACTTTGTACGTGCAGATATGTCCCTGCATACAGCAGCCGTACATACTTAGTAGTAGTAAGATTCTGCAACAATTTAGCCATGATCCTGTACTATAGCAGATATGATGATTATTTAGATTTTAGATAAAGGCTTGTACTTTAAATGAAAATTAACTGATCCAGAACCCATGTGGAAATAGCAATCTTCTGATGCGTGTTCTGCGTTTAAGATTTCTTATATAAACGAATCTCAAAACCTATTATTATGTCTATACAGTTTTGGCTGTATATAGTGGTAAGTGTTGAGACATGAGTTTGGCTTTGGCATTGGCAATAACGGACGAACGCTTCAGCTATGTATGCAATAGCTCTTCATGCGTTGGAGATGCCTTCACTTCTACATCAAAAGAAATTGCCATAAACAAACTGCATACAAAATACTATGACTTTAACGCAGAATAAATTGCGTGATTTATTTATTGACTATCTCTCCGTAACTTTAAAAATCATTCGAAGTGTGAAAGACAAAATGATTGCTATCCACCACCAAATGTCAGTAATTATGGCTTTGTCTGAATCAATATTTATAGAAATACCTACCAAAAGGGTAAATATGGTATGCGTGCAATTCAATCTGGATAATTGGCGGAATTAAAAATATTAGGACAGGGCGATTGAAAATTGTCTTTTGGTTACCTTACGGAAAAGACCATGACTTGATTTACATAATGTGCTTTTGCAGGGTGTGCAATTTTTTTTTTAAATACTTGAAGTCTCGATACGTGTGAATAGATGTATTTTGCACAGTGACTTTTCTCTCCTGTGAGTTTTATTGTTTTGCATTCTGCAGGGGTGTATATAATATTACAGTACCTACTTGTACCTGTCTATGGCTACATGTGTTTACTTACTGTACCAGAATATTCGTGTGATATTAAATTAAATGCAAGCACGCAAGGCACAGAGAACACTAGTCGTACGAACATTAGCGTGCAATGAAATGAATGAGTGAATCTGATTCAAGATCATTCCCACACTTTGATATTATTACCTAGTACCCTGCATTTGCATTTCATTGATATCTGAGAGTTCGTTTATTATCTATGGAGAATTGCCATTGCGAACACTTCATACTGCGTAGATTACATTACGGAGTGCTGATCTTATGTTTTATCTTGTGCATTATTAGGATTGTCTAGCTTTTCCATTTCATTCACTTGTACGTAGGACTGTTTTGCATATTTACGTCTACTCAGTTTTAAGCAATTACCCTCAGGTACTTTATGTAGTGTCGCTTTATACACCTCGAAAGTGTATACCTTGTTAGTTAGTTAATGTAGTAATTCTTGATCTCTATTACACGGTTTAGTTTACTGTAGAATTGTTTTGGAAGGTTTATTTAGTACTATGAATTGCTATTTTTATGAACATGAATGTACTCTCTAGGTACGCTGACACTTATTAGTGCACATTTTCATTTAATAATCGCTCAAATAACTTAAGTCCTTCTATATTTGAGTATACTGACTACAGATGAATTTATTATTAGATATTAGTAATGCATGTACTATGTACAGTGTAGTGTTTACGACAAAAGTATAAACGTGTGTATCAGAATACAAAGCAATGCATAATCACGACAAATAAAAGACATTTATGAAAACGCAGTAGCGTAAAGTATTTTATTATCAACCATTTATTTCAGCTAAAATTGCGGAATATTTACTCATTCAAAAGTTTTATGCCCTTGAAAGCATTCAGAATTGGTTTGTAACAGAAGTGACAGTCTAAGCCACAGATATTAAAGTGATAAAATGACTAGGGAGTTTAAGTAGGAATTTAAGAGCATAGAGATAATAAGTGACTACGTAAATAATAGTCTATTATATTCCTATCGATAAACGTTGTATACATATAAGTCGTGTACGTATATGTGTCTACGTATATCAAATCACATCATTACACGGATTAAATTACAGTGCAATGGTAAAACACTTTTAACGCAGGAAAGAAACAGATGCAAAGTTAATATTTACTGTAAAAATACACATAAACTAAGGTAAAGTCGTAAAGGTGTAAAATCTGGTCTGGTTTTCTGCTGTTGTTCTATTCTATTTCTCTGACTCGTTTTGCAGAGTACGTACCAATACCAACCACTCAAATAAGCTACAGTTAAATAATGCAAAGCAACAATAACGAGTCGTACTTACGTTTAGGTACTTCATTATACTACAAGTGTTCATTACTAGCAAATGTGCTTATTAGTCTCATTCCTCAAATTTTTACTGCATTTGACAGGTTGCTAGTTGCTCAAAAATAGGCGATCTGTTGGTTCTTCTAAAATTGCATATACATTTTTAGAAGTATCATAATTACCATTAATAATGCTTCCTGTGTGTATGTAAGCGTATAGAACTTTCAAAAACAGGAAAGTCTAGCAAATAATAGAGTTTATTAGCAAGTAAACATAAATTATTCAGAATGGGTAAATAAAAGCCAGCTTATAGAGCTCATCTTGCACACGTGTTTTGCATTAGTACAATAGAATAACTAATAAGGTAGGGATTATTACTAAATTTTGTACATACTGAATTGTACAGAAAAAACACATCCGTTTTGCATAAACGAAGGAATGTATTACGCTTTACCTTGTTTTGTCTTTTGTCATCATTATTTTTTGACTCTTTACTATGCAAGTAGACACCAAATCCACATTTAGTATTTCCAAAGTCAAAACAAATTGCGCATCATGCTGATTTTTTTGCTGGAAGAGAAGAGACATCCCCATCTGTATTTTTACGAGCTCTTGGTGTAGCAGGTAGGTTAGGTACCTCATCAATAAATAATTTATTCGCAGACTGGATGAGTGAATGACATAGCTTTGCTGTACTCGTGACTATTAAGAATTGTTGCCAGTTCAGATTAACTATGCGATTTTTCACTTTTTATTCTCCACTCCTTGACAAGACAAAGAAAATGCAGGACTGCAAACAGAATAAGCAGACAAGTAACAAGAATCACGGTGAAACAGCAGGCAGCACCATGCCAAACCAACCAAATAGTGTTACTCTTCTTCCAGCGAGATGAGCTTTAAAATTGCCTGTGTGAAGGGCAGATAAAAATAACTAATACTAAAGTAGCAAATCGTAGATACCATCCCCAAGGTACAAGGTTCAATATTTTTCTAATTGTAAGATTAGTTTAGTCTGCCATTCGTCATTAATTTCCATTCTATTGCGTTTTTTTCTATTTTTAACTAGCCACGACAAAATTATAGTAAACAAAAGGATGCAATCATCACTAAAAGTGAGAACCAACCAAAGAAAACCAGACGAGACTCGATGTAATGGCTGAATTCATTATTTATAAAAACAGAAATAGGCAATTTGGCGAATGTATGAACACGACATTACAGATCTCTCTGAGTATTTAATTGCGCAACACACTTCATTATCGTAGGTGGGTATTTATAAACGTTTTTGTTTATATAATAACGTACTAATACAGAATTCTAATCTCCACTTTGATTACCCAGCCATGTTTAGCCATAATAAATCTTGCAATGCACAAGCAAGTAACCATTGATGCTCAGTAATTTATAGCTGCAATTTATCTCTACTCGTTACTGCAATAACCATTTGGTTTGATAGTCTTTGTCGGCCAATTTGGCTCCTGAATCTTCGCAAACCATAAAATAATGTCGTAATGAACCTGATGGTATTTATAAAACAGAGATTTATGATGTCATCGAATTTTTTAGGGGGAATTGGCATTTACAAGCGCAGACACTGACTTACCTTGACATTCCTTTCTCATTTCACATCAGTTAATTTACGACAAGAGCGTAAAATCTTGATTTCATATTCCATATGTACCTGCTTATTACTACCTATAAGGTATAAAATCCTCCCAATCAAATTCTCATTTAGCTGTTTCTATGTAGAGAGAGTTCGTGTCTTCCTCGAGACAGATTTTACTATTTTCCACTTTATTAGGCAGAAATTTAATTGAGACGAGAAGGAGGATTAAGTGTAGATTAAGGTGACTGTTTGATATTTGATTGAATAAATTGCAAGTAACTGTGTGTCATGTCATGTCAGCTAGTTTAATATTTGTACCAAGTACGAAGGCATGCAAATACACGAATCATAATGAAGCATACGAATGCAATGAGACGAAAAAGAAATTCGCCGTACTTTTTAATAAGATTATAATATCAATGTCTTGGTGCAGTCACTAGCACCATTTTAAAATTCAACGCTACAGAAAGCTGACAAAGTGAACTTTTGGCAGACAATTGAAAGAACACGGCAGAGGATATCATCACACAATTTTCGACGAATATTGGGATTGGCAGAAAGTGAATATATCACGCAAAATGATTTTCGCTCGTGATATACTAATCTGATGCTTTTGATTATAACATTTATAGAGATATTATGGCTGCAGTATAGGTTTGTCTTATATGGTAGAGAGATACAGGATTGCCAATGTGACCCTCACTTGACATTGAGATTTTGAAGATGAACTTTGCATGTAAACCACGATTTTCTGCGTACCTGAATGTATGAAAATAATATCTGAACAAAAGAACAAAGTTTATTGTGTTTTACGTGTTGGAGTATACGTAAGCAAGTTTTAGTGTCGGTGACGAGTAGGGTTTGATGAAAAGGTGAAAACTTTGGAATACATTTACGTATCATTATCAATAATATTATGTGGGTTTTGAGTTGGTTTGCTTGTAGAATATTATCACATAGCTTGTAGCATTTAGTGTGGTGTGTAATCAGCTAAATCTTGCACACAAAGTCAGGCCATGTAACTTCATCGCTAGATTATCCGCAATATTGGCTCACCTATAGCTGGTGGATATTTGCCAATTCACACAGCTACACAACTTACATAAATTCATACGTATATTTATGCTAATGATTTGTTTGCATTAAAACCATCCGCCCCTGCAGTTGCCAGACATTATAATGGACAAAGATACCTTGAGTGTGGCTGGAGGTTTTGCTGGATTCAATGCTGGCGATTAGCAGTTTTATGCTTTCCAAATTACTATATTCCTACTTGTACCAAGTACCATTACAGGGTATGAACATGTGTATCTATATGTATCTTTTGATATGGTCACAAAAAGTTAATTCGATACTCAATACTAATAGCTACAACTGCGAGGACGCAGTAGCGTCTACCTCAACCTCCTTGATTTGTCTGTACGTTAATATGACATGCCAGTTTTGTTTTTATAGCGTGACTTCCTTTGAAAATTAAAGTTGATGTCATATAATCCTGTAGGCTCATGACAAGACAAGAAGACTTATCGTCAGACATTATTTGTCGGCGGAAAACAAAAGTTTGTAACTTATCCGGTAGTGTGTCAGTCTGAGAGTGATATCTGAATGCAGTTGATTGAAGGGGAAAATTTCAGCCGGCCAAGCAAGTGATTTGATATTTGATTGCATGTATTCAATATGAAAATGGAGATGGTTCTCGTCAATATGAGAAGCCGCATTGTTGTAGGAAGTATTCCAGAAGTTCGTGGATCGTGTCAAACGAAACCTTAGAAATGTTACCCATTCATTTCCAGTCAGATACTATACAGACCTACCTAGTTATAAGGTATACTAAAATATATACATATAAGGATGACATGTTCTATTCCAGTTTTACTGACAGTTTCAATTTGTAACTACGCTAAACTTTTACTAGTAATTTAATGCATGCTCATATTCTCATGTTATATTGTACTTAGTTTTATGACTAACATAAGTATATAGTTTTTTATGCCAGATTATCAAAAATTCAAGATTTATCTGTATAAGTTCACTGAACAATTTCTACCAGATAGATATTCATATAGGCAGGGTTATACCTGAAATGTTAAAAGTCTATAGAAATCAAATGCAGTTGATTTTTTATGAATTTATCGTATTATTATGCTTTCTGCATTTCATAATTTATATAGATCACCATTAAATCACAAAGTGTAGTGCAGCGTCAGTGAGATGAGACTCAGAGGAAAAGAACAGCTGTTTATTATCGAAAAGTATACGTGCACGGCATGGTTATGGTACTAAGGTAGCCTAATGCTGAGGAATTCATAGTTTAGTGAGTACAAACTAAATAACATGATTTAACATCCATACCAGCAGTTTTTCAGGTAGTTGATGTAGGAAAGTCAGTAAAAGAAGAAAATACATGTTGCCTTAATAATGATCACGTTTTACTATGCCGTATCACATGAGGTTGATTTAATATGCAGTTGTACCAGCCAGTGTGCCACAATAGGGCAGGTCATTTTGCGTTACACTAAACATAAGAATAAGGGATACTTTATCAATTTGAAATTTTGTGATTCGAGGATTAAGAATTTACTGTTTTCTCACTGCCGATGTTAATATGCACAGGCTGAGATCTACACAGGAGAACACTCAACCAACACATTTAGCAATATACATAGGTTGGCTGCCAGAGAATTTCAGGTGCTAAAGTTGCTTCTCAGTGTAGAATTAAGTTGGGAAGATACGATAGTCTTCAATTGGACTCGGCTGGCTAGACTTGGCATGTCCATCCTTTTAAAAGAATAGAAATTACAACTGCACTTAAGTATATGTCTGTGGATGTAATATAGCACGCTTTGATTTCGAATAACACAGAGTGGATTTGACTTGGATTTGGATGTGAAGAGAAATAGGTAACGATTAACAATCGTATTTGAGATACTTAATTCCAGCATTAACGAGAGAAGAGAACCTATTTTAGTTTTTTGTTGCGGTTCCCTTATTTAATGACTTGAAGAAATCGCAATGTGACTTTGTAAGTGTATTCCCATGCTCGACATCTTAACAGCTGCAGTTGTATCTACCTGTGATGAGAGTGCATCGAGACAGGCGCGATCTTGCATGTACCTCGTCCGTATTTATTTAGATGTGTAGAGCAGTGCAATTAAGTTTGAAGTTTGAGGTTCACATAAATAGTCGAGAGGAGAACTTATTCGATGGTAGGTCATGTCAAATGCACAGTCAAGACTCAAGACTCATACTTTCTACGTTCCCTTCTAATGTAACTTAAGCACAACGTGAGGAAAATTCAAAAAATCGTTTCATCTCATCAGGGCAAACAACGGCTATAAATAATTCGCTGTTTGCCATGCCATACTTAACTTTGTAGTTATTCTTATCTGAATACAATCATCGCCACCTAAACAGAGATCCGTCGACGAATCTACCTCACAAAAATCTCAGGACACAAGGCATGTGTTCATACATATGTGGATGTGTGGTTTGGATTGGTAATAAAAAGTCGAACGGTGAACGTATTTATGATCATAGTTTAGTACGAGAAACGGAATCACGTGCGTAAAGCAGCCTGAAACTATTAATTTTATGTCTTCAGCTCTTTGTTAGTTATAATTAACAGACAGAGGTTTGCAAATGTTTTAATAGACTTGAGATTCATTATTAACTCAATAGTTACTATAATTGAATGTCAGTCTCTTGCTTTGTGGACAGGCGGTAGATTCCAATAGCCGGACTACTTAAAGACAATGTATGCATTTTATGTGGACTTTATTGTTTCTGTTGCCTTTGCCAGAATCGACTGGCACTGTCGTTACATCACATAACAAGACATTGACGGATTCTGCACGTATAAGACAAACTCGCAAGGTACTCATGGAAAAAGAGCTCGTTTGTACTTTAAATAACGGTTGTGTAACGACGCACATGTGCATTGTGCATGTACAGCTTTGCGTCAATGAATGTTCTTTGTTCAAACGATTAAGCGATAGCATTAAGTCAAACCAAACTGCAAATTCTTATGCATTGTACATTGTACCAACTATAGAGCAACTCATTACAAATGTACATAAACACTTCCTTTGCTCATCTTAAAAATCTCCTGTGCTATTAGCAGTTTTTCTCCTGCCGGGCAATATTAATAATTCTTGTGATAGACATTTTTATGAACAATAATAATTACTCCAATAGTATTTCAGCAGGTGGTACTACTACATCAAACCGTGTAATGAATGACTCAAAGTATAACATTGCATGTCAAAGCAAAAAGTTATTTTTTGATCTATCAGATTTTTACTTCCTTCCTGTGCACAGGTACTTTGTCTCTTATAAATGGTGCACTAAATAATTTGCAATAGTTTAGCTGCATACTATTTATGCACATAGAGAAAACCATAGAATCCGCTGTTACTTTGGCTTACTTTATTTGAGTCATCGGTTAGATAATGGGCGAGGGCGACAAAGGATTAAATGCATAATATTTTGAAACATAACAGTCCATTGGAAATGAGTTTTGTATTAACGGAGGTCGGGTCTCACTCCAATCCCATTGAAATGCAAATTAGTTTTACAAAGCAGACAAAAACTAAAGGGGGAACTCACCTTCGAAGTGAATGGAGGGCCCTACACGGACGAAGGTGATAATAATTACAGTATGGGTACTGAATATGCAAGTATGCTAGGCTAATGCAGCCCTAATATGCAGGTATGCAATAGCTTTTCCTGTATTGTGTTAATATGAAATGTGTTACCATCAGATTTAACAAGGATGAGACAAGGAGGATACAGAAACGTGATAAGAATCTCAATCTTGATAATCAAGTGCTTGCTATACCCCTACCTGTACAGTATAGACTGCACGATTTATTATAATGATACATGCAATAGCATGTACAGATTTTAGAAAAGTAAAAACTACTACGCTAAGCTTCATGTTCTGCTTTTGTGAAACAGAAATACTACTGCTGTATACGCTGTATGATACGTACGTGTAGAAACTAGGGATTCTGGTAATGTGGCACTTATGTGCACTAATTTCATGTAGCTCTACAGCATGTCACGTAGAAATTCATATTTTATAGAATGCTAACTCAGAAATAATTCTGTATTACTTTACTCTGATAGGATGTCAGTTAGAAAGCGCTAGACAATGTTATGTAGTCGCATTGTTGTAACCGAACTCAGCAACGCGTATCATAACAACAATCGGGCAAAAAAGCTCAAGGTGAAATCCCAGTTGAAGTTTAGCCACAATGTGGCTCATCCTCATCTTAAGTGCATTCTGAGGGATTGCTGACTGGCAACCCAACCAAACCAACTGACATCTTAACGTAATGGCTTCCTTTAAACAAAAAGACGTTACATTGCAGTGAATTTGCTACACCTATCATATCTAGACTTAACAACATAATGCAAATAATTTGATGCTATGAAGTATTCAGCTAAGAAGTACTTAATCATACTCGTCATATACTTATAGAGACCTTTATTATATAGCTCTGATAGCATGTTTGTCAATTTATAAGAGAAGATGTTCAGTTTGTTCAGGTATAAGTTAAGGTATAAGTAAGCAGCTAAGTAAATACAGTAAATTGTCAGTCATGATAGTCATATGAATGCTACTATGAATGCTACTAATGAATGCTGTCAGTCATGATAGTCACACTTTAGGTACCCAACTGCGTCTCATCATTCCTGCCATACGTTTTTGCGGATACGCTACGTTGGCTTTACACAAAATATATTGTATTAAGTGGGTAGAATATATTTCTTAGCCTAAACACGCCTACGCATTACATATGTCATGTAGAAATAGTGCAATATAGGAAAATATAGGATCCTGCAACAGCTATAGTTAGTTTGAACAACAATGCTACCGGAGGTACGCATTCTGTCTCACGTGTGTAGTCGATATGCACTTGAAAAAATCCGAGTGAGACGTTAAAAATGTAAAGGAACACGAGAAAAAGGCAAAATACGTTATATCCGTTTTAACACAGCTCGTTCGTATTTTTTACAAATGTGTACAATGGCAACGGCAATGTACTACCATTACAAATATTAGTCTTATAATTGTCTTCTGTGAATGTTTGTTTCTTTCTAAGCTAAACGTTCATTGGATATGCTTAGTCGGAAACTAAATACATAATTAGTGCTACACATAATTATGTTATTTATACAAGAATAGAGTTGTAAAAGTGTATAAAAATAAGCCTCATAAAATGTGTTACATAATTTTAATCATAGTTTACCTTTGTTATTCCAATTACATAATTTACCTCCGTGTACACATTGCTAATTCACATGTAGCTCCTATTTGCAAGTGTGGTTAAACCTTTGACCGTTTGACATTAAATGAATTTCCTGTGAGTCGGTAAAATAATTGATGCAAAACTGAAACTTAGCAGCAGAGTAAGTACAATCCCTCCATTGAGGAGAATCGAAAGACATGTGAGTCAGTCCAGACGAATTTATTGTGTCGAAATACAGAGATTAAGCCGTACTTCCCTGAAAGTTTAATTTTGTTATACAAACTATATTATTATAACTCCCCAGTCTTCCATGCATGGGTTGCTTTTGTTTCAGCGTCTACTGGACACGTTGCCTTGTTCTCTGTACTAGAACCACGTAGTAAGAAGATACATTGTATCCCCACGACAGTGAATGAAGAAGATGCATAACTAGAACGAATACAATTCCACGGAATACAGAGAGGTAGATGTTTTCCAAAGCATTTTTGTTGTTTATTGCTACCTTTAAATTGCGTCACTGGAAAATTTATGATCCCAATGCAATGTAAAAGAAAAGATTATTCACCATTAAAGCACCTTAAAGGTTGAAGAATAATAGATCAAATCTGCAATCTCACAGAATGCATCTGCACCTGCATGCTCATTGAGTAACCTCTAAAGTGCATTGCAGTGTATGCAGTTTGTAAGAGCTAATGCAAAATATTTTCCTTTTGTAACATGACTTAAGTCTTATGTGGAGTGAAAAGTAAATATTGACTCTGCTGTTGCTAAATCAAGATGGATTACAAAATCTTTAACTTAACTTTGTTGGTTTTTGCTGATTAGTAAAATTGTTAATTAAGGAAAAGTCAGTTACGCCAAGTTGGTAATTAATGAGGTAGATTTATAAAGTTTTTAAGCAATTCATTTGTTTTTGATATTGAAATGACTTAAATCTGACATGGCGCATCTCCATGTATACGTGTAGAGTAGGAATAGTTAGAGCAGTCTGTGTCTCCCATTAATTTAGATGAAAAGTAACCAAGTGGGGTGAGTGAAGTTATAAATGTGCATAGTCGAAAGCACACCCTATGGAACGAAAAGGTAGAAATTCAAGTTCAATGTTTGAAAAAATGCGTTGGTCAAGTAAAACCTTGAATGTGGACATTAGTTGTACTTGGGCAGTCGGTAGACTATTCATAGGAAGATCTTTCTGTTTTCCATTTTGTGTGGAGAGTTATATTTAGTTTTGTATTCATATAATGCTCACACTTGCATGAACAAGAATTTCCATTGGGAGATGCTCACGTCCTGATGACAATCACTCACAGTAGACTTAGCTAGGCTTGAGCAAATAAGGAGAAGAGATGCAAGTAATAGGGAGTTATGTAAATCATTGGCATTAGGCCCAGTATTACTGGTCTCTCTCTTGGCTAAACAAAACGGACAAGATGCTTACATTAAAATGGATTATCATCAGAGAAGAAGCTCCAATCCCCTCTCCAAAATGGATACTAAGTAGCGAGTAGTAAAAAGATTTTACAATGTAATGAACAATAGGACTTCCCTGTTCCCTATGACTAAATGCACTAAAGCGCCTCTTCCTTTCATCCTTTCTTTGGTCTTTCGTAGCACTAGAAGCGGTTTTCTTTACATTGGGCCACTCGCTCTCCCCGTCAAATTGTGTACACATCCATTTTACTCAAGATTTTACTATTTGGTTTTCTATTCAGGAATACGGATATATGCATAATTACGTTATGGCTAACAATACGTGTACAAAGATGTGAAAAAATATTATGATAAACCCTTTGGGCTTGGAGTAAATCACGAAGCCAGTTTATGCATCCTCTAATGGTAAACCTGAATTGGACTGCCGACTGGACTGGTTTGTTTTGTAATGATCGAAGAGTGGGGTACAGAAGAGCGTAGAAAGATGTAATATGATTATGTACCATATTTTATGTATTATGGTTATTGTTACTAGAGTAGGTAAGGCAAACTTGTCTTTTAATCGCAGAAGACCAACCATCACAAAAACAGAAGCTTTTATGAGTGCACAATAAATGTTGCATTATATTTATTTGTTGAGTTGTATTTATGCATCGTCGCTGGTCCACCTATCTGCAGAATCGGCTAAACGAGTTTTACTTTTCTGCAAAAGGGCATAAAACAATCTTTGCCATTTGCACTGAGAATCCGCGATATTTCAAGGCTCTTTCGGCAAAACTTTAAAACAATGTCTCCAGGCCAGGACATACGTGTTGTTGTGCGAATGTGGAGTTTATTTTAGAGAGGTGGACGTGGACAAGATGCAAAAACTGTTTTGACTTTGAAGTTTGGTCTTCTGGGACTACAACCTCCACAACAAAGGTCATATTGCACATTGCACAGAACGTCAAAACTAAAAGTTCTGATTTGGCAATTTTGTCGGCGAAACAGAAAAACTCCTTTTTTGAATTTCGGCATTTCTCAAAAACGAAAAGTGATAGACTAAATAATGGTTTACGAGAAGAATGAAATTATAATCCGGATTCTTATCTTCACTTCCATAAATCTGTTACCTATTTGGCTTTTTATATTCAAAACGTGCCCCTTTCCTTGTCGAATAACTTAGAATAGAAAGGACAAGAAAGAGGAGGCTGTGCATCTCTAGATTCACTTTTCCTTGTTGCTGTAGCCGAATCGTTTACATCACAGCGCAAGCGAAATGTACACTCAATGATTAAATTCATGACATAACATAAAGAACTGATAAATGAATCCCAGAAGATTACCATTCAAGTTCAATGTCTGAAAGAACATTTCCATAGTTAGCATGTCTCTGTTGTGTGTGACCGGGCAATGGCCATTTTCTATTCAGTTCAACGCAGCAGAATGGAAGAGACAGAATAGTACACGATTCCCTGGATCGCCAAATTCATTGAAATTTCCTTTATTTGCATTATTTATTGTAGTTGAGGAATTTTTCTCAGAACACAATAATATTCCTACGGAGGAGTCCTTTGAGATATATAGAGCCATTTATTATTTCAGAGATTCACCAGTCAAGTCAATCTCCCATTGTCCACAGATCTTTACTAGGATAAAGTTGAAAGCTCTATCTAGTGCATCATCATCTACCAAACGTCATCTTTCTAATTTATTGCTTCGTTTTCTATTTTCTTTGGATAGACAATTATTACCACACAGCTTGTGGCTAAACTATCTTCTTCTATTCATCAGTCTCTATTTTCAACATTCAATACAACACCGGTAACACATCAAAACATTCAAAATGCAAAACACGACATAAGAAAATCTACTTGATATTTTCACTTACACACATTTTATTAATTTAATAAGAATTCATCAATTTTTTAACAATTACGATCAGGTTTCCAATATGTTTATGCCGTAGATATTCCTAGTTGAATAATTGTCTGTTACAGTTCCAATGCGCGCGTGGGGGTCGGCTCCGTGAGTGGGTCGGCGGAGCCGACCCCCACGCGCGCATTGGAACTGTAGCGGATAATTACAATTATACGAGCTCATGA
>JABASH010001432.1:1423-26330 GCA_019776445.1 Tomocerus maximus | reverse complement strand
TGACAAATTCTTAACTATTACAAAGCCAGCAATGTAACGGGTTATTTCCTTTTCAAAGTCACTCTAACTAATTAAAAGTTAAGATAAATTGGGTATAATAAATATAGATTTACAAAGTCATTATAATATATTCGTTCAGATATGTTAAATTAGTCTTATGAATTAATATCGAATTAATTAATCGTTGTTAATCAGTTAAAGTTTATCATAGTTTTAAATAAAACAAATATAAAGCTTAAATTTTAAATAGTTTTGTGGAGGCATCAGCTTCACGAAAGCGTATGGCTATTGATCACCTAAAACTTAGCTGTAGATGGTTAAATCGGTAAAAATAGTTTTGTTTACATTTTGTACAGAATCATGAAAAAAATATCCATAGAAACTCATTTTTACCACTGTTATGCAAAAAACCCTAAAAAGCGGCATTAATCGTATACACACACAGCTAATACTTAAGGCTGCCTCGGTTTCATAGTGACAAGCAGTAACGTGTAATTTTACTACAGGGTTCATAATAATGAACAACCCCAATAGAGTATTGAGTGAGGTAATAAATAAATTGGTGTCTTTCCTCCCCGTAGTAAAAATTGGCACAGAGTAGTGTAACCACGAGGCAAGGTATAGGAAAAACGCAGAACAATGATAATTCCATTTGGGGGGAATCGATTTCAAAGTGTAGTACCTCAAAAAATAGCACAAAATTCTGGAGTGGCTAATGTGGCTCTATTTCCTTAATTTCTCACAGAACAGAGAACGAGACGAGGTCAGAGTGCGTCACAAACCTACTCCAAAGTGACCTGTTGGTGTAAAACACAAGAGTAGGTATTAGAGCAGTATTTATACTCTACTCTAGTATTATTACACCAAATTACACCAACCGTCACTTTAGAGTAGGTTTGTGACGCACTCTGGACGAGGTTGTGAAATCTCCATCCATTCTCCCACTCCAAAAACTATTCAATTTTGAAAACTGCTGGGACTTTTAGGGAAAAGGGGCCTCGATAGCCACTTAAAAAATATGTGGTTCATGTTTTAAAAAATATGTCAACTTATTATTCCTTTTTTATTAACACGGGGTATGTGTTATCAATGTTCTGCATATCGTCGAGAAAGCCTTAATAACATGCCCATTTAATTTTTATTACCCACCCAAGCATGTATTGTTACTTTGGAAAAGCAAATGCATGCAATGCAAAATGCAACATGAAAATTAAATGAACATTTATTGTGTAGTGCGGACAGCAATTATTACGGTGAAACATGATATAAATTAAGGCTTGTTGGGCCACCTACCAACAGTTGTGGAAACATTCTATAATCATAAAATGTGATTGCTGATGCACCACATATACTATTACAGATGGTAGCAACGTGATTCCTTCAATTGTCATAACCAGAAACTGAGTTTGATCTGCACTCTGCCCTCCCTAACATCTTTGGTTAATGAGTTGCTACATTTTTATTTAACCTTAATACCTAAAGATGATACAAAATGCAACTGTAAAGTTAAACCACAAAATGATATGTCATTTTACAACTTGAACTCAGTTCCCATTTCTGAATTTGCTGTTATAACGGAATGATTAATTAGTATTTTATAGGATAAATAAATTTAATTAACGTCATAGGTTACTTATAGTAATTCTACTTAGTGTTTAACACTCAAAATTACTGTACATAATTTGACTAACGATAATCTCTTCATGGTTTTGTCTGAGTGATGAGGTAACGAAATTGGCGTGTCTTCGGTGCTGATTGTTGACAAAACAATTTCATCCTGTATGTTTTGAACTATTTATTTGGCACTTAAATAAATTTCAATTCAATTCTTTTGTATTTAATATGCATTCATGCAAATAGTTTGTCTACCCATCATATCCTTTCATTTCGATTCCATATAAATAAACCAATGTTAAATGGATGTAAATGCAGAGATTCAAAACATAAACATTTTTTAATAAATAGATTTGAAGGAACAATTAAAACGTTTCGTAGTTGTAAATGGAGATTGATGGAGATTGTTAAGCGAAAAGAATGTGTATAGTAATATTATAATGTCTATTTTATAGAAAGCTACTTAAAAATCATTGGAATATCATCTTGGTTACTTGTTGACTGTAAATATTATTTAAATGCGCTGATAATGCTGTTATTTCTTGGAAAATTTTGATTGCACTTATGTTGCAATTCATTGACTTTACTTTGGCAAAAGTATTCATTTTTCCTCCGCTGAATATTACTACAGCCATTAAAAACATTTACTACAAAAGTCTGCAGTTATTGTCTATTACTTGAAATGTTTTTCGTATTGTACAATGAAAGTTTTTAATTTTATTATAAGTGCCTTTCTTAGTAACTAGATGCTTAAGCTTATTGCTGTCTTCTATTGTAGGTGTTTGACAGTATGTACCTAATGTAAATTTGGCTGTCGGCAATAGAGTCGGTCGGGCAGAAAATGTCAGGCTTCAGTAGTGTCAATTGTCGGGTAGGTAAAATTCGGGCATCGGTATCAATTGGCAGAGGTCTCGTTTTCCTCAACCATTACCATACACACTTGCTCTCCGCCTGGCAGCGAATGCCAGCCAACGATTTACTAGGCAGATATGCTAAAAGAATGAAAAGAATGATTGCCCAGGAAATCAAACGGATAACTAAAAATAATAAATCTTAAGGCTGTCTTGGCGATCCGCAAATCATTGATAATGCATCCCTCAGGAAATAGAAATATGTTTTTAAATGTGTACCTCGTGCTTCCACATAACCAGTCGTATCCCTTTTCCTCAAAATGTATCTTCATTTTTCAACATTAAATACGTTTTGGAATGGGAGGAGTACTTATGAAATAGACAATTGAAACTCAAACTTTATTGTGAATAAAAAAGAGCCCTACTGGTTATTTGAAATTTTATGGTAAATAGTGAGGTACCTAGCATGGATTCGCTCGTCCTGTAACTGTAACAAACACTCTCCGTATGTCGGTAAAGGATTTACCCGGCAACCATACAATATTGCAGTATTACCCGCTTAATGGGTATTTTTGAAGGTGTGCGGTGAGCTACCAACTTTACTGGTAGTAGTTGTTTAAAATAAAGTGTTTATGTGTGACTATAATATTGTATGGTTGCCTGGTAAATCCATTACCGGCATGCGACGTGTTTGTTGGACCCTTGTTACAGGACGAGCCAATCCATGGTACCTAAGTAGTACATTTTGAAATCGGTGTCCTCTAAATGGGGTTCTGCGTTTTTCCTATACGTTCCTTGCAGTTTGAAAGATTGCAATGCTAGAATGTTTGGTTACCATCATGTACCCTGTAGTAAAGGCTTGAGTTTGGGCAGGATTGACCAGGCAGCCTTAATTAAAGGATGGAATAGCACTTTGTTCAGCTGTGTAGCCAATGCTGCTGGGATGAGAAATGATAGATGTGAGAATGTTGGGACGATGATTATTGGTGCAGTGGATGGATACATACATGCTATGAGGTAATAGCTATTATGACATGAATGTATTTGGAACTTCTTGGGAGTAGCAGAAATCCAAAAAGTGATAAAGAAACTGTTTTGTTTTGCCGTTTGCTTACTAATGTAATTATGGAGGTCTAGATGTGTTTCATCGTACATCTCTGTTGATCTTATATGCACAAAGGTACTCTGTGATGTGATGGACTCAATACACGATTTAATAGACTCTCCCTCGACGGCCAGCACTTATTGCATTTGTATTATATAAGACTTTAATTACCAGATTACAAAGCAAATTGCAATATTTTTCATGCCATTCGGCATTCAAGTCCACGGAGTCGCATCGTTGACATGGTCATCAGAACAAAGTAGAACAGCCACATCAGCGTATACATGAGTACTAGCATCAGCATCCTACAGCTAGTGTCAGCATAAAGTTTATTCGGCCAGCAAATGCATAAATGAGTAGATAGACACAAGATCCGGATAACAATAATATATAATTCGGTATTATTAGCACAACAGTGGATGTACGCCATGACAACATTATGGGCCGCATTGATTGTACTTAGCTGTAGTAGTCTGCCGAGACAGTGAGACTGTTCTGAGAAGATTGAGACTTGTGCATAATATTGTATAGAGTAGTGGCTCTGAGTTCTGTTCTTCTGAGTGAGACGAAGGAATAAATAAATAAAGAGTAACTATTAGTAATGTGTTATTGTGTTGGAAGACAGGATTGGAGTTATTAGAATTGCAATTAGAATAGCTAACAAGGAAAGTGAGCTGGGCAAAAATGTTTTGTTGGAAGAGCAAAGGATGAAGATGAAGAGAGGATCTGTGTGCACTACAGATACACTATGAGTACTATATAGGAATAATATATATAACATATAGGAGTATAATGTTGTGGTGTAGTCTTCGAGAGTCGTAGAGTCTTGGACAGAGAGAGGATGATGTGAAATAATAATGGGAATAGATGAGATGAGGTTAGTTGGGGTGGTGGTGCTGATTTCGTGTTCACCGAGGACATTCATTCAGAAAAAGAGAGATAAGTCAAGATTTTTGTCCTTTGAAGGCAACGTGTTCTCCCAGCCAAGATTGGTAAAAGGGACTCCACCCAGGGTGAAACCAAAACCGGCCGTCAACACAAAAGAAAATTGGAATTTCAACTCCACCTTTAAACATTTCTCAATATATCCCTTAAATAGGCATCCCTATCCTTACACAGTCAGCCAGCAAGCAACATTTGCACTCCTTCCTCCAATTCAATCTCTACTAATAATATTTAACTTTTAACTACTCCCCACACTCACTCACTCACATTTCAATTTCATTTTTTAATATTATTTCTTATTCTCTTGCTCACTCAACTCACTCAACTCACTCACTCAACTCACTTGCTTACTGACTTATTCACAATATTAAAATATATACATATAGGCATATATTTGTACATATTACTTGTGCATCTACTTACTTACTTGCCTGACGATGACGATGGACGATGACATTCATGACTATTCTTCACTTCTCAACTCTTTTGACTCCACGTAGGTACTTGCCTGATTCCATACTAATACACTTTTCCCATTTCCCTCAAATCTCTCAACTCCTATTCTCTCTTTTTCCATGTGCCTAAATAATACCCACTCTACATGATGGATAGGATTCTCCTATAGTAAATGCCATAATTATTATTTACTCACTCACTAATTAGTTTGTAGATAGATACCTTCATTTTGTTGCTCTTCTTAGTCTTCTTTCTATTTTAGAATATAAAACTTGTCTACTACTACATGTCCCATGCTATAATAAGTTTTGCACAAAGTGCTGTTTGCATGCCATTAGTATTTATCTTCCCCCAACATCCCTCGATCGTTTTCTCTGTACTGAACTTACTCTATAGCCAACTGTTATATTGCACTGTCAAAGAAACTATTTATTGTTTTATTTCGCAGAAAAACCAGATTGGCATTGGCAATTACTTAAATACTTTACAATGCACCGTCACCACGCAAGGCCGTTGTCTTCAGATAAATATTTTGGAGACCAAACCCAAAATTAACTATCTAATTAAGTAAAATGCTGTCACATTTTTTCATGCTCCATTAGGTCTTATAGGATTTTGAGATTCACATACACAGCTCTTTTTTAAAGATAAGCACATGTCCTAGGGGAGAATCAGCGGAAAATAATAATTGAAGCAACTTGACAATAAAGCTTTGATTTGATTTGAAGCGAAGGATTTAATTCTTTGACCAATCACTCAAAGTATCCTCATAAGTAGGAATAAATGGTTGAAACGTTAGATTGAAACAACGGGGCTGTCATCAAACATTAAATTAGGCTTCCTAAAAGTATCAAGACATTGTTTCAAAAATTTGGCCTATAAAAATAAATCATTGATTAGAAAAGGGGCCTTGATTGCTGTAGGTATATAAATAGTCAGAGATATATTTATGAGATATTTCATGTCAGATTATTATGAAAGGCAGAAAAGACGACGCTACTTAGTTTTAAAATGTGATCTTTCAATCAAATGTCATGGTAGATTGTTATAATTAAAATGTGGAAATTGAAGGAGTATCACTGCTTAAGTGAGGAATTTCGAAGACCGTGTATTATTTTTTATATCGCATTTTGCAAATGCATTTGTTAGTATACATGTACTATTTAGTAACTGGCACGCGAAACGAGCAGGTAGATTGTTGCTGAACAAAGGTATAGATATGAAAATGTAAATAAATATAACAGAAAATATAAAACGGCTATTCCCTGAAAAACCCTGTAATAAAGTAATAATAGTATTAGTATATTTATTAACCACATATTGAATGACAACTGCCCAGAATATTCTATATGCAATGCACTTATAGAGCAATCCACCATCCATGTGTAGTATTAAGAGGAAGGATGATATAACGCACAAAAATAAATATGGAACTACTTACTTAGACTGTAATGTTGCAATTTCAATATGGAATGACTTACCTAACTACATTAGGGATATAACGGATAAGAAAATATTTTAAATATTTTAAATCTACGCTCATTAGGCTAATTTTAATAGACTGCATTGGTATCAATATCAACTGGATAATCGCAGCCGTTTAGTAATTATCATGTAATTATAACGAAATCTGGCCCAGTTTGCCTAGTCGAAATGATGGAGTCTATCCCGGTATGACGTCTATCCCGGTCTGACGCCGACATATATAGTTGGTAAAAATTAGCTCTAAAATTTACAAAATTCTTGCCATTTGTGTGTTGCAAGTATTTAATTATAGTATATTATAGTTGTTGATGAAAAATTGTTGCGTTTCATCCTGTTTCATCAGTATGAAGTAGTAAATAATAAGATCCAGTTGAATGAATCCATAATTTTTGATCACTTGCAAATAATTTTTTGATTTGATTTTTGGCAGTGCGCCGAAAGCTATGGAATTAAACATTTTTCATAAAATAAATGATCCATCAACAATTAAATATTCCTGAGAATCCCACTAACCAAGATTTATCCTTTCCGTCAGGGTCAAGCAATATTTTTGCTTATTTCTGAATTACATAATATCAGTTTGCTGAATTCTTATGCCGTCTCTCATGTTCTAAGTTGAATTTCTTAAGACCAAGATATCATCATTAAATTTAAGAGGGTCTTGTGAATCTTGTAGTATTTATCTTACCTGAGCTACTACATCCTACAGAATGTGTCAGCCACATTCTTACAATTTTTTAACAGTTGCACCCAACAGATTGTTTTCCTATCATAGTAACAAGATCAAGAAGTGATTGGTTATTCTCATGGAATAAATTCTAAAGAGCAAGCATAGCCATTGCTATTACAAAGCCAGAGCAACTACACTAGCCGCTACACTAGCCAGTACACTAGCCAGTACTATTTCGGCTACTAGGTGTACTCCAGCACTTACTACGTATAAATTATACTTGGTACGTATTATATTGCACTTTGGCACTTACCTGTAATGAATTTCTACTGCTATTCCCATGTGAGATCGAAGTAAGTGGAGTGAGAGAGAGAGAAATCCGGGTAGGTTGTTTTGTATTGGCATAGCCTTATTAGTAAAGTGCAATCATGAGTTTGACGAGGTGCCCAAGTGGCATTGCCCATTATGATAATGAGGGCCGTAGTTCCAATCCCAATGAGAAAGCTCATGTCAAGATTAAGAACTTTACATAAGCAACAACACATGGATGGATGTGCCAAATTGTTTTTTATGTCTACAGCTTGTGATCTCTGTTCAGGTATCTTCAACCAACCTAGTAATATTAATTGCATATAATATAGTAGAGCTTTCGGTTTTTCGTGGCCAAGACTTTTGCAAGGGCTTGTGGGAAATAATCGTGCAAACGTCGTCGGATGGTGCCGAAAATGATGTTTTGATTTGCAGTAAATCGATTGATAGTTATAATTTATTGAACGTTTTAGAATATATTGAACGCTGTTCTATTACATATTTGTTGTAATATTTCATAAATATTGAATAGTACATTAAAACGCTTCACTTAATGAATAAACGTAATAACATGATAACAATGAATTAACAATGAGTATAATATGTGTCTAGTATATAATTATCATACATGAATCAGCGTAATTTCTGGCAAGGGGGTTAAGTTAGTATTTTACGATCATAATATATTTATCTGCTTATAATACTATACACATAATATTTCTGTATCACTATATTAACGATGTTAACAGAGAACTAGGATTAGTGAGCACGAGTCTCAAGCGCACAAGGCATGGACGCTAAGTAATAATAATAATATACTCCTAGGCACAGAGGGTTTGTATTTTGCATTGTACGTTTAGTATAAGAAATTGGCGAAAAGAAAGACTTGCAAGTGGTTGTTGTTTGCCGAATAAAAACCAAAATATCTAAATAGTATCAACTAGATTGGCCAATTGCGTCAACACTTACCTAACATCATTAAGTGCTTGGTTACAAGTTAACTGAACAGACTTTGCCTTACAGGATGAAAGCAGGGAAAGAAAATAACACCAATTCCATAGAGACTAATTAGCGAATCTACTTATAACTGCTTTCTTTCCTATCTAGAACACGATCTCAAGATTCATGACCCTTCCCTCCATGTATTTTCATCCCTATGACTGTAATTACAGAAACAAAATTGCCGTCAATAGTGTGCTTAGCAAAACAATCAAATCGCAGTGCTCTGTTTCTTAGCCATTAAAAATGAAGAAATGAATTTCAGGAATCCCGATATGACAGGACTTTTATTGGAGGGCTAGTATTTTCAAATGTTATTTAGTTATTCAAATTAAAAGGTTTTTGGCCATTCCTGCACAGATTGAAATATTGTAAATCACCGTTCTACCTCTGCCCTTTTAACTGTCTTAAAGCCACTGCATGTTAATCACTGGACAATAATAATAATAATTAACGTGTATCAATTTGACGGCGTGAAAGTGTTAGGATGGAAATTGCTTAGCAATTGTAATCACATCCTTATTGTGTCCAGATATTCCTATATAGATATATAAAGTGTGCATGGTGATAATAAAGATTTTCTTGGGTGGCACGACGATCCCTTTTATCCTACACCGGAGTCCAAACGTTTCCTATACTTTCACTGTTTTTCATGAAAGAATGCCTTCACATGTCTATTGGTAGAAAACGCTGCAAAATTTTTACTTGACAGGAGAGAAATATAAAAATTAATTAGGTACCTAGAAGGTAATCAAGACAAAGAACTGAATGTCACTTCTGAGTTAATAAATTTTGACTTGTCAAGTGCCCAAAAACATTTTGAAGATTCTGCCCTTAATAATTCTGAGAAACTGACTACAATACACACACACCATAATTTATACACCATGTATGTGATAATTTTGATAATATATATTTTTATGACATACTTGCATGAAAAACCTAGAATAAGGCGTGCAACTCTCTAATATTTGGGCATTCCAAACCTATACTACTAAATCAACTAAACGTAACCATTCACAATGCGTCAGTTACAGTTATGACGTTTATGTTTTAATTGAATAATATGAGACTGACTATGCTTGTTTCATTGCTCTTTTTCTGTTATCTCATTAAGACCTTCTCCTGGAAGGACAGTCGTTTTAAATAGCGAATACATAAAAACAGTTCTGGTTCATTGGGGTTTTTGAAATTACTTAAGTGGCAATTCCGTTTTAAGACATGTTAAGGTAATGGACGGCAACCATGTTTCTTTTCACGTTTGAAATTGTACAACTAGACCAGCTAGATTCTATTGTAGCGTGACCTGGATTGCTTTGGTTTGGGCCAGCTATTTTGCTACCTGTTGCTATATTCTCAGCCTCTGTCGTCAAATTTTCAGTTTCTGTGCACAAATGAAAACAATAATAGCTTCACTATACATGCTTGAGCATCCCACAGATAATGAATTTTTTATCATTTTAGGGCGGTGAAACAATTTGTAGTAAGACAGAAGTATTCTAAACATTGACCAGGACCTATAGGTGTTTAGTATAATAAACCGATAGGTACAGAAACAAATGCTATCCTCTCTCCTTCACTAGCAGAAGCTACTCACTTACTTCTTTAGAACGATCAAGACCTGGGATCGGTCCAACCACATTAAATTTGGAACGTACTTTTGCTCGTCTGCATTGATATTGTATGAGAGATGAAGCAAACATCCTCCTCCAACCACTTGATATTCGCGAATGGTTTTGCAATGAAAATTGGGAATCTACCGAGAAATGAGACTGATGTATAGATACTAGATACTTAGATATTAGATAGATAGATATATAGATTAAAATAGGCGGAAAAATCGTTGACAATATGTTTTTGATATTAACATGATTATAAAATACTGAAAATGTCCGCACATGAGTATTATAGAGCAGTACAAGTACAGTCTCCGGAAAATGTAAGACATGAAAGTCAATAATGACTGTGGGTTCAACAATAATACCCTTCTTAAGGTCCGGTTGCAGTACACAGAAGCATCTAGTCCAACTTGGTATTAGCTCGATCAAAAAATTCTCGAGTACAAAAAATTCAAATTTTATACTTTAGGAAAACAAAGATATAATTCAAAAAGAACTCAATTTGGAAAATTAATTTTTGTCAGATAATATTCTGTCAGGTCAGGAGGATCACAAGGCTCTGTTTTGCCTGAAAGGACGGTCAGTTATTTTTTTAAAAATCCTAAATGAATCCCACCGAAAAATTAATTTGAACCTTTACAGGTCAAAATTGTAACAGAGCCTACTTATGTCCAGATTGATTGACAATTAGGCGAGTTATTTCGAGACGGAGTGTTTTCTGTTGCTATAAGTTGGGGACTTTCTACGCCTGCCAAGTTATTATTTAATACTATTAATTATTAGTATTAGTATTGTTATTATTTATTATCATTAGGGATGATTATGAGTAAGCAGCTGCTCAACGGTGCCGTTATTATTACGAAATGTTGTCCAAAGGTACATTTTGTGTGGCTACGCATCTGATTTTTACTTCCACATCACGCTTATTCGTAAAATGGTTGATAATGGTAAATGAAAAGTGACTAATAATATATTTGGTGTAGTGTACCTGAAGTAATACTATGTACATGACTAGGTACATCTACTACTCTCTGCATATCCATTGACAACTGCAATGCCAGTGAGCCCAAAAGACTATTATAGAGATGGGATCGATTGCTCTATACGACCCGGGGGATACTACAGTAGAATAAATACAATTTGGCGGAATATTTATTCTACTACGTTGTATTATATTGAAATTACGTTTCCAAGGTTTCGACTGGGAAATACCACTAGTGGGCAATTTCCCATTTCCCCCTGGGAAATGTGGGAAGCAAAATGGAGTAGGAAATGGGAAGTCCGGGAAATAGTGGGACATAGAGCAAAAAATGCGCCAAATTTATAATTTGCCAGTATTTCTCATTATTACCCACTATTTCCCAAATTTCCCACTATTTCCCATATTTTCCAGGTGTCCAACAAAAGAGGGTGGGAAATGGAAATAGTCGAAACTCTGTACGTTTCCCTAAACTCAAGTTATTGGCCAATGACATAAATTATTTCTAACTGAATTCCGAAAAAGCTTACATTCTACCAGGTAAGGTTCTTGAATAGAAATACATTGAATACATCTAGTCAGCACTCAGCAAGCGACAAAAACAATGGAATTTCTATGAAATAGCAATTTTGTTTAGCACACGAGGATGTTCATTATGTAGCCAATTTAGCGAAAGACAGCTACAAGAAAATCTCACGACTTATGCATGTAACGATAGCGCAGATTACTTACATCTCAAGAAAAACTGCATTGTTTACTTTACAGCAAAATTCGAGCAATTGTTTAAGCAAGTTCATTTTGGCACACCCGTACTACTTACAACATGTGTCGGCACTTATAGATGGACCTTCGCTAATGTACCTGGACTCATCGATGATACTGTGTATGCCTGTTTCCTACTTATGGTCAATTAAACGTCCCTGTAAAGCATGCATTGGCCTAAAATCGTTTGGTAACGTTGCTCTTAAGCAATGAAAAGGTCCTGGAGGGCAATGATTGCCTGTTCACCGAACCGAATCGATCCCATCTCTTTTATTTGACCCGCTCAGTCATTTATTGTATTTTTATGAAATTATAAATAAGTTTAAGCATCTAATGCACGGTTAGTGTGAGAGGTGTAAAAATTGAAGAGAACTACTTAACTATTTACTTTTGCCTGAGTCATGTAAATGAGTGGACGGAAAGTGTGGGCCATGCATGTTTCGACGGCGCGAGGCCCGACTCGGGCGAATCCTCAAGACCCGTTTCCGTTGTCACTGTCCCCACTGTCCTCATCCTCCTCTTCCTCCTCCAACCCGGGGACGGCGGGACGGCGGTAGCCGAACTTGTCCTCCGCCGTGTCCATGTCTTCCTCGTCCATGTCGACCTCCTCGTCGGAGCCTGAGTCGGGCCTCGAAGGTGTGCGGTAGCTGGAGGTGGGCTCCTCCTCGCCCTCCTCGTCGTCGTTGAACATCTCCTGGTGGCGGGTTTCGTCCTCCGACCCGCCCTCGCTCTCCCGCTCGTCATCCTCCTCCTCCCCGTCCACTTCCATGGAGGAAGACTCTGACTTGTGCAGCCTTCCCCGCCCACCCCGTCGGCCCACGTCCCCCCAGCCCCTTTTCTCACCGAGTCCCGCCTCGCTGCCCCCGACCGCCAATCCTCTCTGCAACGGAACCTCGCCATTCCCAACGCTCACTGCACAAAAAACATGGCTACATAAAATTTGACTGAGAATTCATCTACACACTATACGCTCCTCTCGTCATCAGTGAATGAGCCAAGATCATATTTTCTGTACTTGATGATAATGAAACAGTATTACAGGGAAACCATAGAGAGTGTCAACAGGTGGCATCAGAAATGTAATAATAATATGAAGCAATAATAATAAATATAAAGTAGGCACCTACAGATAATGTGATGCCATGATTTTAATATTTATTCGCCATTCTGTCGTTCACTAATACTAATACAACTAAATAGGGAGCTGGAAAAACTTGGTTTCACATATTTAAGTGACGCTGTCACTGTGTGACTGCGAAGCACTCATAGGGGACGCGAACGTATTGCATTTCTCATTTCAAAAACATCAACTTAGAATTGCATGTACATTCTATTTATCTATTTTGATGTGCATCATTTGGTCTTTGCATTTGTCTACAAATGAAGTTGATTTTTGAGATGGGTATCACCGCTTCGGATCTCGTTACTATGAGATGCAATAGGACAGCTGCTGTTATCGTTGTATTATAAAACTGCGACAGCCTCATTATTATATTATTCACTCGTACAATAACAGAATATAGTTTACCTACTTGCAATAGTAGCAATAATCTGTCCCTACTTAGCACTTCATTAGTCACGAGCATGGGTTTCCTCGCCCTGTTACATGAGACAAACAAAAACCCCGAATGCCCGCAAAACCATTACTTGGCAACCATACAATACAGATATTGTAGTATTATCCGCTTAACGGGTATTTGGAAGAGTTACCAACTGGTAATCGTTGTTTAAGATAAAGTGTTTATGTACAGATATGGCTATTGTGTGGCTGTCGGGTAAATGCTTTACCGGCATGCGGCGTGTTTGTTGGACCCTTGTTAGAAGACGAGGAAAGCCATGGGCACAAGTGTACCTATACAGAACACACTACTCCCAAACTCCCATTCATTCATAATGCTTACATGCAGAGAATGATTTTGAAAAAGGTGGCTGTGTTTCAGCTAAAAGGGAGAACCTCGGGATGAACCGACAAATCTCCAATTTAAAATTGTACTGAAAGTGCCTGCCTGGGAATATATGTATTAAGCAGACCATATATCAATTGATTGTATTAAGTCAAAATTGGAAGAGTGTATAATACTATCATCAGTTCCCATCATCCGTCGGATTGCATCTACAAATTGATGGCCAAGCATTGCTTGACAAAATTGACAATAACGTGTCAGACCGAATGAATTAACCCCGAATTCCGATTGATTACGATCCTATGTTGTACATATTGAGGAGTTAGTTCAAATTGGGCCTAACACAGAGTAATTTGTGCAATTTGTTAAATTTTATACAGGTATACTTGTTTAAATATTATGACTTAAATATTGTCTTTTATTTGTGAATAGGGAATTTTAAACTTTTGTGGTACGGGCATATTCCCCTCAAATTGTACAGTTGCCCAGTTGAAAAACTGATCTGCACTCACATGTTGCCCACCCTCTGCGTGAGAACTAGATTTGAGGATCTTGTACGCTACATTAGGGTCAGGGTAGACATTCGGGCATTTGGGATGGAATTATAAATGCACGTAAAGGAGTCATGATTTTACTGGCAATTCGTGGGCCACTTGACTCATAATTTCCTTTTTTGTAACACATCAAACGTTCAAATATTCAACCACTAGTCCCCAAGAATTAATGTGTCCAATTTGCCAGTTAATTGCAATTAAACATTGGAAAGTGTCATTTACATAGGCTCTGGCTGACCAATCTTACTCGAACGAGCCGGACACATTTATGGGATTGAGTTTATAAATGAGTTCAGAAAAGAGTTTAGAAAATAGCTTATAAATGAGTTTAGAAAAGAGTTCAGAAAAGAGTTAAGAAAAGAGTTGATAAATGAGTTTAGAAATGCAGTAGATAGTTTCAGGATCGTTAAAAATTTAAAGTTAAAAATCACACATGAAGGTGTGAAATATTACTGGACTGACTATTGCACTGTCCGCAGTCGAGGCTCTGACTGACCGATCCTACTGCATTGGCCGCCCACTGGAGTGTAGTGTGTCTGTGTGCACTAAGTGGGGACAATGCAATGGTTTATTGCAACTGAGAATTGCACTTTCTTCACCCGCCCTCACCTCCAGGCCAGGCATCAGGAATTACTACCCAGCCAAGTAGGCACCCAGAAACACGCTACACGACAATTGGGTTAAGTATGTCTGACCTTGAAGTCGAAGTGTAATTAATATGATTTTGTTCATTCCTGAACTGATTTCGGCGGAATGCCAATAGGACTCGCGTAGGTTGTCAAATTGATTATAAAATATATTTAACGAAGAAGGGTAAATGGGTCGTCATCCTACTCCACGCAATACGCAATTCATCCGTGGAACCCTATCCCTATCAAGTCCTTCTATGGCCCTCCCGACTACTGAGTCCTTGCACAATCTCTATAGATTAAATATGATTAAATATAAAAATATTAATAAGTAATATTTTTACCTTGAAGTCTGCTGGGAATTTGCAGGGGAGGGGACGTCGGACTGGAAGTGTCGGTTGAAGGCGGGACGGTGCCGGGACCTCTCTGAATGTCCTTGACGTTGTCCGGCAAGTAATCCTTCCAACTGCGGAACAAGTAGCGGGTGAACTTTCTCAGTTGTCTGAATTTGCAGTAAGTGGCTCCTTCGGCGGATTCCAGCTGCTGCGTCTGGATGAGGAACCCTTTTTCCTTGAACGTCTTCTCCAGCTTCTCCCGCATCAGGGACTTGCGCGTCCGCCGCTTCCGCTTCATCTTCAGCTTGCTACTGCTACTCCCCGGCGCGGGACCCGGACTCACACTCGACGAGCCCAAACATTTGGACGAGTCCGAAATGCCACGGTGCCCGCTGAACATATCCGGAAAGCGCTGCGAGTTGCTGTTGCTGTTGTCAGAGCTGGACGAGGGCGACTCGGCGAAAGAAGTCGCCGTTGTGGTGGAGGGCTCGGAGCTTGGGCCACTCGGCACCAAGGCCTTGGTCTTGGAGGTAGTGGCGACGGCGGGGGCCATAGAGAAACCGGTGGAAGAGGAGACGCGGCTGCTGAGAGACGCGGGCGTCGGCTCCGTGGGCTTGGCCAGCTGGCAGAAGGAGGAGAGGGTCCCCCCCTTGGAGATGGAGAGGGAGGTCATGGAGGTCACCGGGACAGGCATGCACATAGACATCGATTTGGCGCTTTTCGGGAGGGAGGAGAGCGGGTAGTGGTGCGAGTCCTGCCCGAACTCCGTCCCTCCGGACGAGGAGGAGATGGAGGCGCGGAAGGATTTGGACGACGAGGGCGTGGCTTTGTCCGTGTAAAACCGAAAGTTCCCGCCCGAGTCCACCGACAGCATCTTCTTCTCCTGCAGGGACGGCTTGGCACCTCCGGTGAACTTAAACTTGCAGATACTCACTTCCGCCCTGGAGCCGGAGTTCTGTTGCCCAAACACACTCTGCCCGCCCTCCTGGGATGCTTTATTGCTCTTTTCTTTGGGAGGGGACTCGCCCTCCGCAGTCCCTCCCGCCTCGGCCCGAGTGGCAAAAATGGACGACCGTTTCCGTTTCCCTTTGACTTTGGCATTGGACGTGGCGGAAAAAGCGCTGACTCTCTGAATCTTCCCCAGCGGCTGCACCGCCCCCAACGATATATTATTACTATTATTCAGCCGCGAGGCGGTTTTCCTTGCGGATGACTCTGACTGGAAACTATTGACTAGATGAGCATCACGAACCGTTGAGCCTTCGGATCCCGACTCGACACTCGACTTACTCTTGCGAGTCTTTCGGACTGCCGCCTCTTTGTTAGAGAGAATCGGAATTCTTACTGGGGATGCGGGACTATTAAAACCCTGGGCGGCGGAGAATGTTGTTTGAGGTGTCGGACAGTGGCGGGAAATAATTGGCGAACTGTCTCGCAGACAGAGATTCAAAGGCTCGTCTGCCGCGCTGTCTCCCTCAGCCCCGCTTCCTCCTCCGTTGTACATCCTTGAGATCTGTTCACTGCTGTTGTTTTTGGCGGGCTGGGAAGACCGCTGCTCACTGGGCAAGAATGAGAGAGAGGCAGGAGAGGATCTTTTTCCGCAGGAGGAGAAGGAGGAGTTTAGAGGGAGGAGCTCCGGCGGAAGTGCGCCACAGTCCCCACCGCTTCTTTTGGACCCTGACGGCGGTTTTCTCCCCAAAGGTTTCTTGGGGCTTTTCTTACTGAGAGTAGCGGAGAAAGTCGGGAGATTTCCACTGGGAGACACAAGGGTAGGAAAAGAGCCCGTATTTGGACAGTTCGTGTACGAGTTCGGGAACTGAATCCCATAGTTTTTAGAAATGAGATGGCAAATGTCCGCTTTCTTTGGTTTTCTCCCTCGGCGGGGTCGCGTGTCAAAAGTCAACTCCCCCATGTATGGCAAATTGTTCATGAGCAACATCGGAGCTAGTTTGGGTTTCTCTATCATCGGTTTGGCGGGGAGACGGGCGGGGACACACGTTCTGCGCTCACTCTCCCCCACTTCATCTTGGTTTGTACTGCTAGTTACATCTTTGGTTGGAGGGGAGAGGGGGCTCGAGGTGGTCACAGCCTCCGAGTCCCCGCCCGCACTTTCGGCGGGAGTAGACGTCCCCCGCCTCCTCCCTTTCTTAGCTCGACCACCTTTTTGGAAGGAGAGGCGGAATGGAGGATCCTCTCCGCCATCCTCTCTCCAGCTGTCCCCAATTCCCTCCGAACTGGCGACTCCCGCCACATTTTCTTCCACTCCCGTCCCGCCCTTTTCCCTTTTCACATTTAGGAGGAGAGTCTTGGAACTGCTCTGGTCGGCTGTGTGCGTCGAGGACGGCGACTCCTCACTTTTCCCCGCGCTATTAGTTTTGATGTTTCGGGGCAACTGTTTGGCCTTCGCAGCAGCCTGTCTTCTTGTCGTGGTCCCGCGGAGGGCAGATACCCGCCAACTGTCACCATCGCCCTCGTCCTCAACTCCCTCACTCTTCAACTTTTCCATGAGCTGGAGGCGAAAGGCGCTGAGAACCTCCGATGGACCGTCCGTCCAACTTCCCCACCCAAAACCGCCAACATTCTTTTTTTAGAATACTCCACTCTCGGTTTCCGTCCAATCGGAAACACAAAAAAAGAATTCAGATCAAAGAAAGATGTGGAGCAGGCAGGATAGCGAGAATCGAATTTCTACGGGGCACTGTGACACTCTTTACACTTTTGACTCCCGTCACAATCTTCAAAGTATTAGACGACAAAATTTGCCATTTACTAAGGATCACTGAACTGAAATGCACAATAATTTTTATATTTCTGGATTTCGGAAACAAAAATCAAAAAATCTTGAGTGAGGAGCAGCGCATGACGATGTGCTTATCCATCTCGGTTTCATATATTCGCACAACGCTGGTCTTTGAAATATTTATTTACCATACATGTGATTCCTGTGGGATAACTAGAAATATCTAATACACGTCCGGAAACGTATTCTTCAGACAGACAGGAGACTGGGCAGATAAATACTTAACGTCCGTCTCAACTCACCCAGCCACAGCCCGTCTTAAACAAATCTGACACACAACTTCCACCAAACACCTCAGACTCAGGCAACTGCTTCAGGAATTAAACCCGCGGGCACTGAATAGCACAGAAAAACCAGGGCCATCACTTTTTAAATGTCGGATCCCCGTTCCAGCAGACTTGTGTTGTGTTCCGTCCGGATGTACTCAAAGTGAGATGTGCAGCATATATCTGAGACACTGAAAACGAGTTGCACTTGTGTTAATGAAACGACACTAAGAATTGGAAAAGTCTCCGAAGACTGAATTGAGTTCCTTGTCCAGAGAGATTTGGTGCTATGACAGCCTGGAATGAGTTAAAAGAATGAAATGCAAGTTAGGGAAGGAGTCGTCAGAAAAAGTATTTCTAAGGACTAGTGAGTAGTGGTGAGTAGTGGTGAGCAGCAGTGAGTGCAGAGCTGCTGGGAATGGAAAGGAGTCGTGCGGAGTAGTGAAAGAAAGAAGAGAGATTCATCCACATGATCCGACGAAGATAGCCAAATGGCAATTGGCAACTCAGACGACGAGAGAGAACAACTTCTACGTACACATTATTCCATGTACACACAGTCACATTATTCCATGTACACACAGTCACATTAGTCCATGTACACATAGTAGTCACATTATTCCACACACACGCACACACTCACACACAGACAGCCACAATGCAGTCTGCTCTAATAATATGCAGACTCGTCTATTCTGTTGTTCAGAAAGGGTGAGAGAGGTCGAGCAAGAGTCGAGACGCTGCATCTCAAAACACAGATTTTATTTCTGCTTCTCAACAATGCAACAAGTTCCGGCCAAGTAGCCATTCTTCCCCACCGACGCCATTCTACTCTGCCACAATTATTTAATATTGCAAAAATTGTGTTACATTACATTCATGCACATTTTGCCATTCAGGAACAAGTCTATATAATTGCAGAGCCTTCTGTAGAAATAGTCCTTCTAAAGCAAAGAAGATTTTCGGAGAATTATAAGCGACAATGTTTGATAAATCATGAAACCTTCTGGATAATTTTGGGAAAAATACACAAAAAATTATTGGAATGCTAATAAATGCATACGCTATTTCATTTTCAATTCTAACAATATGAAAACTGTAATAATAATAATAATGTTTCATGGGGAAAGGGCTAGGCTGAATAAAGATTACTTTCATTCAATATAAGTACATTTCTAAGTCTAAGTATGGAAAAGTAGCATTCTTCATTGAAATCCACATGCTTACTATCAATTTCACTTTTATCAATCTTAGATTACATTCAATTTCCTATTTATGCTACATGGACTACATGGAATTTGTTTCGTATTTTTTAACCTCAAGATTTCTTGTTTGATGACCATGATTGAGTGTAACCATTGAAAGAGGACATTTAAAGTTGAAGGATTGAATTATTAACTAAAGTACATTTGAAACAAATATTAAGTTTGGTACTTGAAATTAGAATTATATTGTGGAACTCAGATTTAATTTGGATCGGAAAGTGATTGTGGTATTTCTTTTAATTGATATTCATTGTTAACTTTAAAGTTAATTAATTTCTTTGGAAGAACGAGTAATTTTTTAACTTTCATTTAGGGGCTAACAGCATATTTATTGACTTACTTGTGTAGCCTTCAACAATTATTTTTTGATTGACCCAATAGGAGCTTAAATCACAGTTTTCCGTTATTGACTGATGAAGATTCTGACAGATTCTTCAATAGTTAAAAGATAAAACAGACGTAAAGGTAAACCCTTTCAAGAGCTTGTTATCGTGGATGTAATTTATGCCTCCAAACAAATAGTTACAAAGTACATTTTATATACTTGGCGCAATATAATGCAATATATTTTATACTCTTTAAACAACAGGATTCCACCTGCCAGTTAAAAGATGTTTATATATATGGCCAAGGCAAGTAAAGTAATTGTGTCCTGTACAGATCAATAAATTCCTAGTATTTTCAAAAACTATTCTGAATTAATGACACATTATTTTTTATTTAAATTTTTCATTTTGCTCAAAGTTTAAAGAAAATACTAAATTGAAAAATCTGGCGGTTTTGTACTCTGGTTCATCCTCGATGTACGATACTGGGTGAAATAATTTAAATATTCGCTAATGCTTGGGGTTAAGTGGTAACGCCTTTGGCATTTAAACCATCTTGAATTCCACAAAATTAATAGGGTACCCAATTACCCAAAATCCGAATGGTAGGTGAAAGAATGTCATATATACGAATCCGAAAGGGTAATGAGCAGAATTGAATTCGAATTCTGCGGAAAATGTATATACGGGATTCCGAAAAGGTAAATCTACGAATCTGAGAGAAAATTATTCGGATTATGGCGGCACGTATAAAAATTCCATCTAAATCCCCATTTTGGAATTAGTGAGCATGCATAGGTCAAATGCGTCAGACTTTCTGAACAACTCAGCTCATAATATTACAGATCTAAGTACTTAATTAAAAATGCCTGTAAATTGTAAATGTTTACTAGTAGAAACATTGCAAAGGCCTTAAAGACCAAGTGATCTAAAACAGTACAGAAATGGCCAAAGAAAAAACTCAATTACAGCAATAATATTATCACTATTTGCCATTCGGCACCTTTTAGAGGTAAATGCAGGCAGGGGCAGGCCTGCAATTGAGTACACACCTCGAAAATTTCTGGGATATTTTAGTAGAGATGTATTTTGACCCGTCATCTAAGCTAATAGGAATATAGCTAAGCACAAAATTGTATATTCTTCTCTTCTTTGAGATTCATAGAAATCAACTATAAAATGGAGAGTGAACAAAGTATTGTTGAGTAACGTTAGCTAATGGAGTTTAATGGAGTTTTGGTCAGTCCCGTCGGCCACGTGGCTTTAGTAAGGAGGAATCCTCAGGAAGAGTTTACGTAATCAGGAATTATATTCTACCGAATATTAATACTTAGAGTGAGTCACTGTTGGCGTATTTTTCTGACCTTAGTGTGCGGCTATGCTTGGATGAGGACTGCTGGAAGTCGCTGTTGGAGTGAGTGGTTGGCACCCGCCCGTCTGATTGGTATGTGTCCGTGGGCCGCCGCCGTTCGGTGTGGCGGGTCTCTGGTCCGTGGCACGGAGTTGTTTTGTCTCGTCTCTCTCCTCTCGGGTTTCCTCTCACATCGCCTGCATGGCTCACTCTGGCTCTTTCCCTTGGCTAATGCAAAACTATTTTGGGCAAATTTTTCGCACACATTTCCTACAGCAGCATCCATTACATCTTTTTGTGGTTCTATCTATTCTGGTGCACAGACAACCTTTTTTTGTAGCTTTTCCACCTATTCTGATCCACATTTAGTCTTTCCTCTCTCTCACTCCAATTCTCAAGACATCAGCAGCTAGCGCAAATAATATACTGATAGCTACTCACTCCCATGTACTTGGCTGTTTAGCTTACATGCAAATATCATACCGAGAGTATATACATAACTACATAATGCTCACTATATATTTATACATTTCATGATCCACTACAATTGCCTTCCTTATCCCACTCTCGACGACTCTTATCCTTCCCGACAAATCCGACTCACTCACAAATGCTTTACTAATACAACCCTCTACTTACCGAATTATTCCACAATATTGCACAACTACATACAACAACGTATGTCCTTAGCTCACTACGCTGTAGCACATCTATCTATCTATGTATCCATGTACTTCATCTATCTATCTAAATATCTATCTCAATATCTATCTGTAAGTATAGCTACTTCAAAGATGTTCGCTGGCATTCACAATCTAGCGTCAACCATGCACTCCTTTCCTCCACTCCGTTATTTTCTGGCTACGCATTCTCCTCTGCTCCTCTTATTCCAATTATGAGGATCCCCGAACCGATTATCTCAATTCATTTTTCTACAGATCCCACATGACAATGACTACTCATCTTTTAGGGGCATTTCTGTGTCAAAGCTATCCAAATTATTTCCATGGAATCTAGGACATTCAATCGAAGCGGTGCATTGTGTTACTTAACTATAGGTACTAATACATCATAATATTTCCTTCATACACCTAACACCTCATACAGAAATTATACGTACATGAAAGTATTAAAGTATTGCAAAATGCATGATTCACTTCCGTATTTGACACAGACACCAAGTTGAGTCATCAAACATAACTATCTTATGAGGAGAAAATCGTCTAGTTAATATTCTCGTAAAGTTCCCCATTGACATTACTTTGGCGCTATAATTATATCAATATCCGTACTTAAGAAAATCATTAATTTGGTTTGGTACAACCCTTACTTTGATTTATTGGATAGTGCCATTGCTGTTTTTAAAATGCAAATTAGGACTTACTAGTTTAAGAAACAAGCATTTTCATATTAGATTTGCGCAAATTGCGTTTCTATTGCAGGTCATTAAATTAATTGGTAGCAATGGTCATTGACAAAGTCAGTTATTTGCTTGATAAAAGCTTGATTGATTGATCACGTTTGCATATTGGATTTATTATTATGTTTTTATGCTCGTGCATTGTGTTTTTACCAAAAATGTTTATTAGGTTTTTTCAGGGGGAGATAAGCTAATAATTTTAAGACGGATTTTAAGGATTATGTGCTGTGGGACAACGGCATCCAAGTGAAGTGCTACTGTGTGGTTAGGGAGTACAAAGTACAATTATATAGGCAGACCTGACGGACGTATTTAATGATTTCACTAACCGTTTCACAACTCAAAACAGATAATGCTTTCTCAGTGTCTAACCGGAGAAATAAGTTGCTAAACGTTCTTGCTCTAAAGATATGCTTACGCAATGCGAAACTAAAAACGAAAGAGCAGTCTGAATCTGACTTTGACAGGAATATTTTATTTTTGCTGCGAATTGCGATTAGGAAAAGGAAACTTTAGAATTAGATCTGTCAAAGTGCAATGGGAGTTTTTAGAATGTATTAAATTATCTGTGAAGTTCATTTCATATTGGAATGGAATTCTATAATTTAACTGTGCCGTTTATACTTTTCCGATTGATGACACTTATATGACTTCAATTCCTTTAATTCAGAATTTTTAGTTTTACAATTTATGCTTCAAAATTGTTGTTAGTCATAATTCTAGACTTCTGTCTGTTTCGTATTATTAAATGTACCTTAAGTGTCTAATGCACTAACGTTGTAGTCTCAGCCTTCAAAACTCCGGCGACCCAACCGCAAAACTTCAGTCAGTCAGTGTGCTATTTTTTACTCCCAATTCTGGCTGGATCATCGGTTTTGTCGGCGGAGGTCGGCTGAAGAGCAGCATGCCGTCGTGTCGGTCGTATCTACCAATATACTACAGAACAGCAGTAGGTACCTATACCTAGCAGTAGTAGCATAACCGAGTGTGAATAAGAACTGATGTGGGTGAGATGAGATCTGATGACGAGGAAGACTGACATGAGACACTATTGTATGAGTCGGACGGACAGACGGACCTGATGTTGAGGTTGAGTCAAGTGCTCTAGCCAAAGATGAGACTGAGACTGTCGCACTGTCTGTAGCAACATTATTATTATTATCTGAATTGTAGTTGGCTGTGTGAATGATTTTGCTCGGTGCGTGTGTGGTGGGGTTATGGGATACTATAGGGATAGCTATTCATGATCGGTGGATGAGGATTCGCACTACCGTTGAAAGATGTCTTGTATAATCCTATCACGATATCCTCACCTCCATGTATAAGCACGACAATGGATTCACTCAGCCATTACTAATTCCAATACAATAGAATGGACGCCATTTTTAATCCTTTCTATTGTCTTTCAATTAGCCGTGAAGAATTCCCAAACCGATTCAGACAATAGAAATGATTAAAAATGGCGTCCATTCTATTGTATTGGAATTAGTAATGGCTGAGTGAATCCAATGTCGTGCTTATGCATGGAGGTGAGGCTATCCTGATAGGGTTATACCTAAGTGTATCTACACATCGACTTACTACTGACTGACTGGCTATACTGACATTTGAAGTGTATCCTTATGCCTGTATTTACACGCAGGCCATGGAGATCTGTCCACCCATTGGCTATTGACAAATTGACCACACCGTGCTTTACGCAATAGATCTGCTATTTAGTTACTTATATAATGCACAGAATCAAAGATACATGATTTTTAGTTTTGGAACCCTCCCCCAACAAGGGGGTGAGTCCGATGTCGTCCATCTTCGAACTCACAGACATTTTTGACCTCATCTTTAATGATTCGAAAACCAAATTCAAAAATTTTATTTCTGTCCAAAGTTATTAACACATGGATAGATTGAGGATAGATAGATACACAGATGCATCGCGCCCTTCAATATAGAAGAAATGTTCATTTACTTATTAATAATGTGATATCGGTGTACGGCAAATTCTTCGAAAGTCGTTTGCTCGAATGCTTGGTAGAATGCAAAAACAATTTGTTTGAATACAGAATCCAAAATGTTCGACTAGACTGACTTTATGTCTAAACCTTCCATTGTAACAGAGTCCCTTATGCTATTGCAGTATCGAAGCTACTGCGTTGGATAGCTGACCTGACTACACTCAGAAACATAAAACATTAACAAAGCCTCGATAATTTCCATTTTACTTCTTTGCAATCGGACATGGCTGCGAATTATCTTGTATGGCACA
>JABASH010001431.1:0-26339 GCA_019776445.1 Tomocerus maximus | reverse complement strand
ATAAAACTCAAAAAGAGATTCCATGAAACATGGTGGTTGTACGACAATAAAAGCTCACCTGATGTCATTAAATTCAATCAAAATGGCTCAGGTATTTTAAGGGCTTTTAGGACTTTAGTAACGGTGAATGTGGCTCCCATCTCACTCGCATAAAATCTTACATAATAAAGCATCACAAAGCATAACGTACATTGGTAAGTCTTTCCAAACATGAAGATATTTATATTTTATTTGTCACAGCAATTTATCAATTATACTGCTACGATAATATTTTCATTGTTATTGCATATCATTTTCAATGCTTATTTTCTGCCAAATCAGGTACATTTTTGAAGATAATAAAATTCAGAATTTAAGAATTAGCATTGTAGAAAAATCTCTAGACCACGGATCACAGATTCAAAAATAAACTAGATTTTAGGTAAACAATGATTCAGTATGAATGACACAGTTATGAAAGACTAGACGTACAGGAACGCATTTGTACTATAAGAATCAATTATGTAGAATAACCCTACACACGAAAAGGCTTCCTGAATTCCTGCTATATTGATTTAATCATTCACGTTTACTTAATTATGTATACATTTTATATCAAGCTATCTGTACAATGTACATACAAGTACTATATTGTACCTACGTATGCTTTGCACTCGCAGTATTGTCACATACTCGGTACATAGCGCAAGATGACTTGACCTAACCTCTAACTTAGATGTGCTAAAATTGATACCTCTGTTGACAATGACAAAGAACTGTATGTTGACTGTGTGCTCAAATCCAAGTTAGCAAAGAGCAGAGAGAAGAAAAAGAGCAGTAGTTCTACCACCTAGACAATCGAATGAAAACTACTACCTACTTAAGTTCTGTATCACAATGTACTATACTACATAGATCATGTATGTAGGAGTATCTCTTTAGGTCATTCTTTTGCACGACTCAAGCCAAGAAATGATTTTGTGTCTGACCTGACCCTGACTAAAGTCGAACCTTATCCTATATCATTTGGCTATTAATTTCTCTTATGTATATGATATGCGTTTGGGTTCCTTGGTGTATGTGACACAATTAAACTACAGACCATACGAGATGAGAGTCGCACTTAGCTGACACATTTCGCTTCTGCAAGTATTATTATGTGCTATTTGAGCATGTCATAATAATTCTTTGTCATGATAATGAAACTAATAAAAATACTACGCTTCATAATATATTTCATATCCTGGTTTCATCATCATATGGTGTATTTTTGACAGCATTTCCTGCATGGAAAAGATTTGCAGTATAAAGAGCATAATGTATAGATGGTATTATTGTATAAATGTATGTAATGTAAGCTAGCTCATTTCATGTCCAGTAGTCAATACTTATATGCTGTGGAATACACGTATGCAAAGTATTTATTATGCCCTAATAAGCTGTAGTTGCAGCAGCAAATGAAAAATCAAATGTGAAGCTTATTATTGCGTATTAAATGTAGTGTATGTGCAGTGTGCACAAAGGACATACATGAAAGGTTCTTTGTTTATGTGCAAAATATTGGCAACTGCGGACAGAGCGAGCACATTGAATTGGATTACCAATTCTTCCCCAGAGATAAGTTTTGTGCATCGCGGGGAAAGTGAGGAGTCAACATAAACTACTTAACTCTTTGAACGTAACTTAAAAATCTTTGTAATTAAATTAAGCATTCTATGCATATAGGAAATGGTTAGATCTTCCAGAAAAGTGAGACGTGGATATAATAAATATTTAATTAATTGGAATTAGTTAGTTATAGTGGCCATTTTATTTGGAAAGTAGGGGGACTAGGTAAAAGAGGAGGCTAAGGGGCACGGAAATAGTATCCAGGAAGAATACACTACGGCAGTCAGCTGATGATTCGTAAAGAAATTCTGTTCTGAGTTGTGATAGATAGAACAGAAGTCTTTATAAGTGTGGTAAGTATACCTATCTACTTTAAATAAAAAGTGGACGTAATAAGACGTATGTATGTGTAACACTAACTAACACTGTTCATTTTCCTTTCTGTGTATTGTATACTCTGTGGTGGATGTTGTTGCGAATAGGTATATTAAGTATATAAATACAACAATAATAAGATATAATTTATATACCTATGTGATATAATAATGCAATAATAACCACCTAAATAACAACTTGAACAACTGTGCGATTTAGATCTCAAAACTATTAAAGGAGATTTACGTACAGTCCATTGCACACGGCCAATACCAAACCAACCTTCAATAATTAATGTAGAATCTTCGTATTTTCAACGCAGATCTGCTCATCATTACACTGCATCGCATATTAACCTTACTGCTGGACTTTGGAGGAGGGTGGACGTGGACTGTGGTGACAATTGGAAGTCCAGGGATAAAAGTGGTCAGTCACAGTGAAGGTAATTATTTATTTGTGTTTATCCTATTTTCATTTACTCATTCCTTATCGTTATTTAGAGGAATTCCTTTTGTTTACCATTTAAAAACAATTCTCACTTGATTAGCTCTGTTCTGCGAGATTTAACTTTGTGTAGAATAGTTCCCTGACTGGTTTACAATTTTATCAGTTATAAAACTCGTGTCTATTTGGACAAGGCCAGAGGGTTCAAGGAAAACATTGATCCTATGATATACATAAAACAATGTTCTAAAAACCAATCCAAAAGTTATGTTTTCTGTTCCATTTATATGGAATCTTTCAACTGGTTTTATTAAAGGTTCCCTTAAAGTCTTTAAGGTGTAGCCTGTACATGTTTAATCAATTGGACCATTTGACGAAACCGTTTTTATAAGCTTGTGACGTTTTATGTAAGTTTAGTATTGCTATTTTTCTAATAAATATTATTGTATACATATCTAATAATACGCAATGCTGTTGTGACTTAGGTACATATACATTTCGTTGGTTCAATTTTTTCATTATGTTTGAAAATTAGTTCACCTATTATATGCGATGTAACAAAAGGCGTATGTCAATTGGTTAAAGATTTGTTGTAAAAATCGTGTATAGACTTATATTCTCTTAAATATTTGATTTTATTACTCTATCAGGACAAAACATCAGGACCAGAGCGATTGACAGTTTGGGGGAAAAGGTTTCTATTTTGGACTCCATTTGGTTTACTTCCCAAGTTGAAGAACATTGAAAAACAAGCTATAATCACTCTCGAATACACTAAGGGCAAGGGGCTGAAGTTACGATTTTAGTGACTACTTATGTGACTCATTACAAAGTACTTACTGTCTGCTGGTCAAACTGAAGAAATTACAAACGCTGGAAAGGGATTTGCGGATTCAGACACTTTGGGAACACGAAATCAAAGTGCAGGCCCAAAGGAGAAAGGCGGAGGTTCGTAAGATTCTAATGGCAGTTCGCAAAATGAGTGTGTCGAAGGGTAGCAATACGGACCACAACCTCGATAGAATCAAGCAACTCTACCCTTTGGTCAATGAATCTGAAACGCCTTTACCAAGGACTTGGAGTCCTAAAGATAAATTTAATTTCATCGGATTGTCCCAAAACAATTTACGAGTTCACTACAAAGGTAAGTTGGTATATCTGTTCCTAGCCCCTATATAGCAGTTCGTTATCGATATCGAACTATATAATCTATAATGATCTATTGTCTATAATATATACTAATTATTTATGTTAAATGCAAGCAATTAGCACTATTACTATTACAATAATGATAATAAGCATAATGATTAAAAAGAGTAGAATAAATGTACAGTACAGGTGGATTAAGTTAGCTCAACACTCTTTTATTTTAACATTTTTAGAGTATGGTGCTGTCATATAGATGTGTATGTGGTTTCAGTTTTGTTTTACTTATAAATATTTCCTTTAACTCTTTGACTTATCTTTTGTGACTCGATCTCCAATCTCTTTGAAATAAGCAAGCTAAGCTGAACGTCAAGGACAGTCGTAGTACATTGATCTCCATCAGGTGTGGAGGTTGTAATGGAATATTTTAAACATGATTTTAAACATGAGCTATCTAATCACTGACACTGACTGTTATTATATTTTGTGAATCACTTCTGAAAATTTTTATATGCCAAACGTGTTTGTAATTTTTGTATCATCCAGAGAAAAATCTTGTAATATGTATCAATGCTTATGTATATAACTGGGACGCGTAATGAACCTATAATTAAATTCAATACTTTTCATAGGTCATGGAAAAGGACATAAGGATGCTGCAAGTGTTCGAGCCACACACCCTATTCCTGCTGCATGTGGATTATATTATTTTGAAGTTAAAGTGGTATCCAAAGGACGAGATGGGTATGTTGAGCTGTTTTGATAATTACATTGTTAATTTCATGTGACTTTGTTTGCATAAAGAAATGGTTTCAGCAAATAGTATGTAGCTTCATAAAAATCGTTGTAGTATATCTTTCTTTATAGGTGATTAGGATTATCAAGTTTTTTGACATTGTCATCAATCATCTTATCGTGAAGTGTAATAGATTAGTAGTTTTAAAATATTTTTATATTATCCACAGCTATATGGGAATTGGTCTGTCAGCATCCGGAGTAAATATGAATCGACTGCCAGGGTGGGACAAGCATTCCTACGGATACCACGGAGATGATGGACACAGTTTCTGCTCTTCTGGAACTGGCCAACCATATGGACCTACTTTCACAACCGGTGATGTCATTGGTTGTGGTATAAACTTGCTGGACAATACGTGCTTCTATACAAAGAACGGACATCATCTTGGAATAGCCTTTACAGATCTGCCTGTAAAAATAATTATCCATACTCTTATTAGTACATAATATTAAACAAAACATTGATCATCATATTTATGTAAATACAGCCAAATCTTTACCCAACCGTTGGCCTACAAACACCTGGAGAAATTGTGGATGCGAATTTTGGCCATCAGCCTTTTGTATTTGACATCGAAGATATGATTAAGGAACTTAGAGCGAAAACCCGACTGACAATACACAAATACCCTATTCCTGACTCTTACAGAAATTGGGAAGGCATCATGAATAAGTAAGAGATAGAATGACAAATGACTCATTCCATTATTATTATGTTTTGCAATTACCAATCGATGTCTATAACTTGGGCTATAATACACCTTTGAAATTGGAGACCAGCATTCCTTCACTAAACCTAAAACTTGACAGGAACTTAAAACTAACAACAAAAATCTTTAAATTAATATTACAAAAGGTGGTAGTACACCTTTACCTTAAGTTCAGTATTGATGATGGTACAATAATGTCGGTGTTGTTCATATGTTCTTGTAAAGTCTATGCCAGGAATTCTCGACATGATCTTTATTCTGTTAAACTTGTAGAATGGTGATGTCGTATTTGGTTCACCATGGCTATTGCTCAACTGCTGAAGCGTTTGCCAAAACATGTGGTCAAGCTGTTGCCGAGGACTTAGTGTCCATGCAGAACAGACAAAGTGAGAACCTAAGCTGTGTATTTTTCACAAAATGTATTTTACTTGAACGTTAACAATCTACTTATTTGCATTCTTTTGCAATTTCAGAAATTCAACGATTAGTTTTAGAAGGTCATATTTATGAGGCAGAAGAAGAGACGAAACAGCTATACCCAAACCTGCTTGAATCAAATTCGGACTTACTGTTTATGCTCCGCTGCCGTCACTTCGTAGAGTTAGTCGGCCAGTCAATGATTCGTAAGAGCAAGCCTGTGGAGGAGATTAAAAATCACCCAGATGCTCATGAGAATAGTGTATGCAACGGAGATGCTTGGAAGGAATCTCAGCACGAAAAAAGTGGAGTGCGAGGGAATGCTTGTGAAGATATGGAAGTAACGTATACAAATGGATATCAGAACGGCTGCAATGATGATATGGGTACACCTAATTTTTTAATGTCGAATATGAAATCGTTGCTCCATTTACTCCTTCATAGTAATATTTTCTGAAATTGAAATTTTTATTTGTAGATGTGGAAATTTCTTCGACGTCTTCCTCGGTTAAAAAGCCAATCCCAACAAGCTCCTCGAATTCGTCTCTGCATTCTCACTCTGAGACGGACTCGTGCAATGGAGACTCATCAACTAGCAATAGTAATCATGGGAATGGATTATCCAATGATGTGTCCACTAGTAGTAATGGAAGTATAGGTGCTGCTACTAATGGGAAAGTAGTCAAAGGAAGTCACTGCGCTTCGAATCCGTCTCCAACGACAAACGGTATAAGTGCTGTAGAGCAGTTGCTGCAAGTCGGACGGGAATTACAAGCCTTGAGTGTGGCCATGAGAAAAATCTACGGGTACAATGAAACGAACAAGAAGTTGATGGAAAACGCTTTTAGTCTTCTTGCTTACGCGGACCCGTGGGACTCTCCGGTAGGATGGCAGTTATCACCGAGACAAAGAGAGCCTGTTTGTGCTGCTTTGAATTCTGCAATTCTTCAGAGCATTCAGCTGCCTAGAACTCCGCCACTTCAGGTAGCCCTTAATCATGCCCACCTTTTATTGTCCCAACAAGCCAGATCTAGCTTGGGGGCTTGTGCCTTTGTTGATCTCGACATGCAAGCCGATGTCAAATAATGACCGGTTATCGTCCTTAGATTTTTGAAAACTTTTTCATTATTTCAAATGCTAATGTTACTATTAGATATTAGCACTTTTAGGGCGTAGAGTAGTACAATAATCAGCACAGATTAATATTGGACAGATCAGACAAACTGTCGTCAGTTTGTATTTGGCTGTAATATAAATTCAGCTGTATATTGACTATGAGCATCCAAAAGCGTGTACATATAATTGTAAGTAGTGTCAGTTCGTATTTCTCTGGTAATGAGTGAGTTTGTGTGCTATATATAAAACAAAGCAAAGCAATATTTGATGAATTATCGTACTATATAGTATCCTAAAACTGTTGCCACACTCTTTGATTTGTTAGGTATGGAAAACAAGACATAAATATTAGTTGGAGCTCCTGTAAATAATTACTGTAATTGCCTGATGAAATAAGTACCATTTACTGTATATCATGTCAACGTCAAGTTTATTTCGAAGTCTTTTTGACAACTAGCAATATGCTATTGAACATCGCTATCGATAACCAGAACTATTTACTGTAAAACAACTATTATGATATTTTTTCCATCATTGCCTGATAATTTGTGGAAAATGAAAAATTAGTAATTTTTGAAATTCAATTACAATGCACCGTCAGTTGATGTAAATTAAGTTCGATAAACGCGAACAGACAATATAGTAACGATAATTTTGATTTCCAAATTATTATAAACAATTTCGTAGACCACTATCTTTATTTACTTTGAAATCAAAGATAACTGGCAATTTAATTGTATCTAAATAGTTCTATCTAAAAACAACCACGATTTATGTAGGTGAAACAATAAAAATCCACAAAATATAACGATGTTTTTGGAGTTCGATGATAGTTACGAAAAATTTTCGAGCTGAATGGTAGAGTAATTATGTCATTGTCAGCAATAACAATAACTTGTCGTTGTTTGTGTGTACACACTACCTAAATAAATTGAAGCTTATATCTAAGGACTAGCTATACAGTTCGCAACGAAACAATATAAAAAGATATTAAGGATTCTATATGAATACTTGTAGCACTGTTTTTTCTTACTATCGATAAGCTATAAGCTACCGGGGTTTCAAATCACAAATTGAATATGTGATGCAACGAGTGAAGCGAATATCACTCGGGGCTATATGTGTATAAATATGTAATATAATAGAAGAACTAGATTAATATAGAATTTTCTTATTAATTTTAAGTTCTTTAACGTTGGCGTATAATACTACTACTCAGTCATGTCATCTTCTCAATACCAATTCAACTAACAGTCTCCGTCTGTCTTTTTACCTCATTAAAAGCTGATTAGTACGTATTATTACTTATGAAGATGTACGTTGGGTCTATTAACCAACAATGAATTGTCGGAACGTTAACACAGTCCCATAGAGTCTTGAGAATTTTTGTATTTGTATGGCCCTTTGCCAAACTGATGTGTATGTATAATATAATTATTAACTAGCTAATTAGTCAAAAACACTATGTATGAATAGAGGTTTGTTATATAGCTTCCTATTCGTAAAGTGCAAAAACAAAAAGTCGGAGTGAACAGTGAACCAGCTTTCTTTCAAATAAAAAGACTTACCTTTTTTCAGAGAGGTCAACCTAGTAGATGGAATATTAATAATAATCTTAACACTAATGCTACAGACTTGAAACTTATTTAGCTGGGCACTTCTCCCGACATTATGGTTTTCAGTGTGAATTTATTGTTTCTTATTGCGAAGTTGTTTATTAAGAGTTTATCATTGTTCAAGTATATTGATTGTGTTTACTTTTTTGAATGGTTTTACTATAGTAAGGTGTTAGCTAGGACTATATCAATTTTCAACAACAAAACTGTAAACAAATTGTGATTAATGTTTTTATTACTCATTTCAGTTTCAGTAAGATTAAATTAAAATACGTTTATGGAAGTGTGTTGATTTCCGGTTTTGCTTTGCGTATTAATTACGGGACAGATAGAAGCTCATTAATTTTACAAGTAAAAATGATTAGGGAATGACTATTAATGTTGTTTGTTTGATAGTGTCAGTTTCTCAAATAGTACCTAATGTACGTATCGTACCTATATTATTATGAATTCATTATTTATATCACAGATTACTTATAGTAGAGCATGAAAATTAGATAGAACTACAGTTTGCTAACCTGTTAATATTTTTGTTTAAGTTTTGTGTCCAGCTCTTCATCTATTTGCATGCAAAGAGTATAGAAGTGACTGTGAAGAGCCTTCACTTCGTAACCTTAACACGGATTTACATCACAGGCAGTTATAAAGAGAAAAATCAATTTTTAAAGTTATGTTTTGGACACATGTGTACATTTACTAATTAAAGTAATAATAGTCTCAATCGCATAGGATACACTTAAAATGTAATACCTAGCCCTATCATTAGAAGAGAAAGCAAGAGAAAGGTACCTAATTTAAGTTCTGTAATGATATGAAGAGAATGGCCGTATAATTACAAATTGCAATTACATTTCTGGTTGTAAAGCAAATGAAATAAAATGCAAATATCCGAAGAAAATCTGTGGTAAATTAAAGGGTTTGGGTAGGAATTATCTTGGTAAGAATAAAAATCATGGAGAAAATCCCTACTATTGAACAATATAGACAAAAACTCACTGGGGTGTAATTTCTTGGTGCGAAAAATGACAGGGTGGCTACAACAAAATGGGTCAAAATTGTCAATGGTGGTCAAAGTGAGTGGTAACATCAAAAATAGTTTAAAAACAGTTTAGAGTAAAAAGGATTTAGAGTCGAGTGTGATGTGCGTTTGATCAGATGACAGTGTCTGTTGGGACACGTCTTTAAGTAGGGATGATAGATACTATTTAGATTGGTACTATTGGGATACAGAAATCCAAAATCCACGGTTACCCTTGTTTTAAGTTTTATGTGATGTGGCCACGAGTGTCAAGATCAAGATCCCAAACTTAGCTATAACTAACTACTGGTGTTAGTGTATCTGTGTACTTAATTGCACTACAGTTATACATTAAAATGATGTACATATAAGCAATTGCTATTGCAATACAGTTATGTATGCTACTTAACATATTGTAGTAAAGTAACTATAGATAAATAACTAAAATCATGTCATGAATTGCAAAAACAATTGGTTTGGTACATTCGCATATAAGTAAGCGATATTTTAATTTCTACTAAATACTAGTTGAGTAATGCATTACTTTCGCTGTTATAAATCAGATATCCTCTCTTGCCAGCTATCTATTTGTTCCGTCAATAACGACTTTTAGGTAAAGGAATTAAACATCTATTTTGCTTGGTGTGGTGGATTTTGCTTAGTGTGGAGTGTGGACCATTCGACTGGGAATGGTGTTCATATGAATGTATTATGAACTTGTGCCGATTACAAATACGTCCCAAAGCATGCCTTTTGCTGATTGTCAATGTAACAATATTATTGCCCTACCAATTAGCCTGGAGAAGCTATTTCCAATATACCATACGTTTGGACCTATGATCTTAATTTGGAACAAACTGTAAAACATTTTGTCCTCGGGGTCTGTTAAATAATTGTTTCTCCTAAATATGTCGGTATTAATGGTATTTATGTCCCTGTACGCAACCTTAATTAATTTTCATTGCTAGCATTCGAAATTAGTTCGTTAGTTGTAATTTTGTAACAATTACATACGTACAGTACCCCACAGCATACTAATGAATAACATACCCACATCATATTTAGTAACACACACATGACTTATGCACTTGCGTAAGTTATGTAGGTGTAACAACGTATTTCAGCCATATGTGTGTATTTATGATCTTTATAATGAACATGGCATATGGCATCACATAATGGGAAAACAGCATGAATATTATCACTTAGATAAATTTAACCTGTGGTGAACTGGTCAACTCATGTTTGTACTATTCTGTGGTGATTAGACCGAGCACATTAACATTTTGTTACTGATGAAAGGGACTAACTTTACCTTCTGTATCAAATAACTATAGATAATTTACACAATATGCGATTGTCAGGTTTATGAACATAGTACATTTCAATTTCATAACATCGATAATATCTTGTGTACTTATGTAGGATATGATTTTGTGTCATTATTATATTTATCTGGCATAGACATTTCATTCTGCTTTGAACAAGTTCCACTAAATTAGTAATTATTATGCATGCAGTTCAACTTACTGCACTAACTCCATGTGTTGTGGTAATGAACCAGTCGAAATTGTTGAGATGATGGGAACAGTTAAGGAACATGTACAGAAAACCTTGTACTTAAGTTTGTGTAGAAGCCAGAAGTTGTTTTTGATCTTACATGGAACTGTGAATCGACAGGACAAGGCAGGGCAATAGACATGCACAAGTCCATTGTACGAGATAAGTAAGGCAATTTGATACACCAGAAATCAGTACTCTTTCTTATATGTTCTGTTTTGTGTAGGTAGCTAACAATCGTGGAAAACATGATATCATTTCGTTACATAATATGTTGTGTTGTAAGAAGATTATCTGAAAAGAAATGAGATATGATATTAACGGATATACCATACCAATGTCTATAATCTGTCTGTACCATACATACGCATACCCGTCTATATAATACTTGTTTACAATTAATAGGAAGTAAAGGGAGATATAAAATAATGTATACATTTTAAACAGTAGTAATCTGTTAATCAGGTTGATTTGCTACTCCTTGTGAGAGTAATAAGAATGGTATTTGGTTTTGCTTTACTCTGAAAGTCGTAAGTACATAGTTATGGGATTTAATTCACTGTGCCTGCAAAATATAAGACGTTAATTAAAAATTTCGAATCAATTGGATTAGCAAAATGTTACAGTACAGCCCACAGGATATTTGCATATTAATAGTTTGGGAAGTGGATTGAAAGTGATCACAATAATAAATTAAACCTGAATCAATTGACTTTGTAGAGAGTAGGGTGACACTGACAAGCATAAAGATTAGTCTATGTATACTGCGAAATAATTTCCTTACGAGTGCAAAAATGGTTTCAGTTTCGATTGTCTCTATTTGGTCAATGAGATGCAAATAGTTTTGTTTGTTTCTTCATTTGCATTTTAGAACCATTGTAACGGCTGGTCATTGAAAAAATGTATGGCAAGTCAAATGACACTTTAGGAAATGTAATGTAATTGTAGCTGTAAACGTGTATATGTAAACCAATTGAATTAATATATTGCTTTGATTCGAGGGTAAATTATAGGGATTTACTCTACTTACCTAGAGCAAGTATTGTTGACAAGACATTACATACTGTTATGTACATGGGTCGTTCTACATTATATTCTGTAAATATAAACTTTGTAAAATTGTAAAAATGTATTGTATTCTTCTGTCTACCAAGGATGTTTCCACTATCATTTGTGGATTATTATAAATTGAATATATAATTCTGTATTTGAGTGAAGTATTTGAAGTAAATTAGCATGTAAGCGCATTAATATCATATAATTCATTAATAAAACGAAAAATAACAAAAAACCTTTTAAAACAGAGATGTAGGGTGGGCGTTCAGAATCAATAACATCAGTTAAAATAAAATGCGTATTATAACTTTATCGTACGCGCATACTTTACATTACACTGTATTGTTAAGTTACGTACATAATATGTATTATTACCTACATGCCTATAATAAACCGAATAAAAATTAACGATGCAAAGACTTGTTTGAAGGTTCTGTCATTTGTGTCATTCTATCTATATATTGCAAAGGCATAATAGTCATATTGTATGTAATTTTTGTACACTAGACACACAACATGACAACATTGTGGCATTGACGACGTTTTTTATGACACTGATCCTTATCAACTCTTTCGATCATCATTTTCAACAATGATCTATATCCTTAAATTTTTAATCTTATGCAGGTAAGTACCTCCAGTTTCGGCCTATGATTCCGCAATCTTATTGTATTTACATGCATATATTACTCAAAGTTGTAACCTGTTGTAAAGCAAACTTTTAAAGAGGTTAACATAAATCTTTTTGTGCCCATTTTATCATAAGTCTTGCATAGTTTATTGTCGACTTGTCGAGCACAACTGTTCATCAGTGAATGGCAAATATTATATGCAGTGGCTATGCTTTTTAACCTTGCAAAACCTTAAAACTTTTGCATTAAGATCCAATATAATTAGTCTGATAGCATATACATATGTCTGATAATTTAAACGAACTTAATGAGAAAGGTCATTATTAATAAATATAAATACATTTAATAGAAGTTACAAATTGAGCTTTCAAGTTAGTTGTAGTACAACATTGATAAAGTTCATAAAACAAAATACACTATACTTGCTTAAAGTTCAAAATGTTATACATTAAATTGACATTCTATGCGAAATAATACCATAATTTGCCTTATGACCTCCATAATTTGTGCGTATACAATTTTTTACAAGTAACCTAACTAGTCATCAGCATTCATTATTTAATATCCTACTGAATACATGAGACCGAAGGGTATTATGTGTATTGACGATACATAATATATAGATTTTCAAGCATAAAGCATAATATATGCAAGTAATAACATATTCTTACTATTACTACATATACCTCTGTGATACAAACAAAACATTACACAGAAAGAATACGGAAATGCATAAATAAGCGATATAGGAAAGAATTTAGGAACTACTTTAGCATAGCAGCAGGTACTTTAGCTTATGAAGTTTAAGGCGTAATAAGGTTTGAAATTATAATATGCCTAATACATGTTTGGTCTCTTGCTGGTAATACGTAGGATTTTGACCTCCACTGGTTCCACTCAAAAATCATACAGAATAATAAGTGGACTGTGTAGAAGCTTCTCTTGTAGCCTTGCGTATATGTGCACAAAGAAAAATTCTATTATTTTCCTTAGAATTATACAGGAAAGTAATGTTCTTGGAATAATGTGAACACTAAAATGATTCCATCTGTACACATATACCTTCACCTTTGAAAATCTTGAATTCACATCATTTACACGTAAACAAACGTCTTCATACATTATAACTTATGCTATTCCTAAAATTCGCTATTTCGCTCAGATGCTCCTACTAAATTATTCATTTTTGTGCTGAATCATTCAGTTATAAAAATTCCTGGAGAATAATAATTTGCTTTGTCTCAAAGAGAAATACATAATACATTCTAAGGCTAAAAATGTGGCGACGCGGGCAGTAGCATATACGCGCCAAGCACGCCAAGCAGAGTAGGTTATAACCGTCCGTTGAAAAGTTGCTTTATGCTGTGTTGCAATGCACAAGTAACTTATCTGTAGAATGATAAATTATGGCTAGTAGTAGTACATGTACGCTTAGAAGATCAGGTATATGATACGTGTACACATAGTAGTCACATAGGGTCGGGAATAATATCGAAATCATCGAGTGCACAGTGCATTAGAGCAAAGTGTAAGGACTAGTGCATAAAGCCAGGGAGCATAAAGCGGAAGAGGAGAAAGACTACTGGTAACGAAAATCCAACCGTCACATAAAGTCCGGTTTTTAGTTGTTGATGTTTGTTTATGTTAGGTGAAGGAAGTTTTGATTGTGTGTTATGTGAGCAAGCGAGTGAATTTGGCTGAAGCTGAATCACTTGACGGCTAAAAGCTGCACTCTCTTTTTTCCGTCTTTTTCTCATTCCAACGATATAAATGTTCATTTCTCTTCTGCTGACAGGCCCAGAGAGTTGATATTTCATTGCAACTCTCTTTTACTCAAAGATATAGAGCAGAGCAAGAGTCAGTCAGACAGTGTTGCTTGCGTGGGTGCTTGGTTTGGTACTGGGTGTTACTCGCTATCCTTGTTGCGTGGTTTACCCGGCTAAAATTTCATTACTTGACTTGACTTACACAAACAGTCAAAATTTTAAATTTCTGACACGGAAAGCAGTTTTCAGTGATTTCATCGATATTATTTCTGTTTTGTCTCGTAAGTAGAAAACTGTAGTCACTTAGTTGTCAATAATTGTTGTCAGTTTTGGATATATCCCCGGAAATCCTCAAGTTTTGGACAAGTTCGTATACACACCTAAATAACATACAAGATTTTCAGTTGATGTTTTGTGTCGGTAAGTGCAAAGTTTGACTGATTAGTTCATATTCTTCCTATTTTATTGGTCATAGTACATGTTTTAAATTTTTTGTTATCACTGTGATTTTCAAATTATTTCTTACCAAACTTGTGAACTAGTGACCAGACTATTTGCAGTTGGAAGTGTTTCTTTTATATGACGTCTATGGATATATGTGGATCTGGATACTGATTACTACGGATATTTAGTGGAATGACGAGTGAAGAATTCTTGGCACTGTTCAAATTTTGAGTGCGTGCAATTCAGAAGTGAACGTGAAGTGAACAGTTAAGTGACACCCTTTCTTTCCGACGTCTCTAAAGCGAAAGTGTTCATCAGTGCTGCTAACTGACTTGCCACAAATGACAAAATATTACTCGTCTGAAAACTTTCTTTTTGACGACTGCACAAAGGATAAAGAATTATTTAGAAGTTGCAGGTAAGAGAAAAAAGCTTCACTTACACACATACATTCAGAATACAATAATCTGGTTAATTTAAAACTGAAAAGTATATGTATATCTAAAATCAAGAACTGTAAGTAAGATGTATATCCATGTGTAATTAGTTGTCTCTGGTATTTTGGTATAAAATTAAGGGTGTACTGTAGTTGGCAGAGGAGTTACCCAAGAGTATTCAACACATTTACACAATTAGAAATAAGGTATCAGTCAATCAATGACCTTATAATTTACAAAAGCTATGTGGGTAACTTGTTTTATCTTTTGGTTCTAATTTTTATTTTAAAACAACTATTTGTGCAACGTTCCCGTTCACGAAACCAAAAAGTAAAGTAAAAATAAACAGCAATCTCGAAACGAATGTAGTAAAATTAATGTAGCAACACATGCTGCGCCCTTATGTATTTTTTAAAGTTGACGCTGACATATTGATTGTATACTGTCAGTGTCGGTAACACTGAATTCAGAATTGTCCGATGTACTTAACTAACCACTTTTTTAATTTTAACGCAGTACAAATATAACAATAAACCAAACATTTAGTATTATCTATACACACTCCATTCCATATTCGGTAGGAAAACCATTGCTACAAAGCAAAAATGTGTACGTTAAACGTTATGACTTATGTACTTAATAATATTTATTGTATTTTTGCATAATTATTATAGTATCGTCAATTCAGTCGTGTAGCCGTATATATCGTATCGTAAAATTGTGCTCAAGAATGTCTAATGAAAATAATTTTAAGAAAAAGTACCTAAGAGTTTCGTGGTCGTGTGCAGTCTACATTAACGACTTACACTCTAAGTCTATGTTTTTGTTTGCATTTTCTATTATATTATTAGCATTGTTATTGTTACTTATACGATTGATATCTATTATGTATTATGAAGGTAACTAATGGCTGGTAGTGACTATAAAAGCAATTTATAGACTTTTATACGCCTATGCCTACAATGCCTAGTATTGTTCTGGTGGCAAACTAGCAAACGCAAATGTAAACCAATTTTATAACATAAGTTAAGTAGGCATTCCTAAGTTCTTTAATTAGTTAAAACATTTATGACTGGAGAAGCCATTGCCATTTGTTTCTTGTACAAGATTCCAAGTACTAACTACTCGACATAAAATATTGGCTTTTGAACATTTTCCCCGAATCCGTGTGCTCTCCATTTTTATATTAAATTCATTCTGTTGCACCTGATTGCACCATGCAAAGCCACGTCATATTATGTACTTTTTCATCCATTTAAATCGTCCGTCTGGTCCTGGTCCGGTACTTCTGTAAGACTTACAAACAGTTAAAGTAACCGTATTTGTTTGAAATTTAAAATTTAGAACCTTTGGTTCCATTAGCCCCAGGTTTGTATCTGAAAATTATCATACTCTAATAATAAATTAGTAACACGAAATAAAGGGAAATAATTAAATCATGCAGTAGATATTGATATAATTATACTCATGTAAATCTATAGCTTAGATAGGGATGTATATTTTATTATTAAGACTCTTCCAAGTTTTACTTTTTACGTTATAGAAATACCAGGACAAACTTTTCTAACCGTACTATTGGTATGTAGATTAAAAGGTAATTATAATTATTTTAGTGGTCTGGTAGTTTATAATCATGCTCATGCTAAACAAAAAGGCAGATATAATAATAAAGCGTGCAGACTACAGCTATGTTCTGTCTCAGAGGATTCCATCTGTAGACATAGATGTATGTTAGACAAGTGTAAAGGTCAAAAATAGGCTAAATTTTTGCGGAAATATTTGCGTCTACTCTAGTATAATGCAAGCTGAGTCAGATAACTTCATTTGTAGTTAACTAGTTTCATTATCCGTCATTTATAGGGACCTAATGTACATAGTGATATCCGCCGATTGTAGAACATAACATGAGATTTACTCCTTAAAAAGCGAAAAAACTTTCAGGAAAGTAGAATTTGTAAGCAAAAGAAAGGGTGTGTTGCATGTTGCATGCTATTGCCAACTTGAGTCAATGCTAATGGTAAGTGTGTGGGTTTTATGGCATCTCCTGCATGACATGACTCTCCCACTTGGACGTTCGTTCGGGTATAGCCACCGTTTTTAGAACTAGTCGGATTTACCCGGGATGGGCGCTTTCTTTCCTATGCATGTTACGTTACACGCTGCCTACTATAGCACCAATACCAATGTTATGGAGAGCAGACGAGCCGAGTAGCACTAGAGACCATATGCATATACTGTCCCTTTCTGAGTTTCAGATTCAGACATACACGAACGAACCATCAACATCAAACGCCATAATAATAACTGTGTCTATTAATAGGTAAATAATTTTTTCGTTGCACTTAGACTCGACTTTTTTTAAAAAATTTAAGTGCAGTTTCCTATAATTAATTATTATGGCAAAACACCTGAATTTATGTATTGAAGTTGGCAAGAATGTAGATGGAAAATGCCAAAGTGGTAAGGATAGAAAATAGAAATACACACATCAAACATATAGTTGAGATGAGAGGGAAGGGATGGGTAAGACACAACAAGTTATGCAAGGTACTATACTATCCTCAGTGGCAGCATATCAGTAATGATGGGTTTAAGGTTTTACCTCAGGTTTTACTTAATGTGCAAATGTAAAGTGGGCATTCGGGCATTCCATTAGTGTATCTATATATCATGCAATATGTGTTGCGTATATATCATTTTCAATTGTTGGTAGGATATAGGACGGAAGGCGCATAGTAGATATACTCCTTGCAGAAACGTAGTGTGCACATGTAAATGCCCGGTGTATAGTGTGGCTATATTATATTTCTATTTCACCCGTCCATAAAGCCCCATGCAATCGGTAAGGCTCGTTCCCATTTCTTGTGAACGGCACATCTCTTCTCCCCGTTGTGAGTTTCGATCCGTTGGCTGACGTCACAGGAGAGAAACCGGGCATGACACAAGCCGGAGGTGATTCGTAGATGCAGTTGCCATTGGAGATGTTAGCCCACCTCGGGTCGAACCAGCCCTGCCTTACCCGCGTCGCCTACTTGCCTAGCTTTTGACGGAACTCTCTGGTTCTCCCGTAGGTACTTCTCTGAACATGAACTGTATGGACTTTTCTCCTGCCCTGCCCGATACATGCCTCCTGTAACTTACTAAGTGACTGACTGAACTAAACTGAACCGAACTGAGCTGCCACGCTAAGTAGAAGGAGCCTTCCCCGTCTGCGGTTTCCTTAGCCTTTCTTTCTCCGTACCACCCGAAATCCGAATCCTCCTGCTGCTTCTGCACTGAAATACCTTGCGAACTTACATAAACCCATATTCATATCATTCTCTCTCTAGTTTTGGTCTCTTGGTAGTAAAGTAGGGAAGGGAATCGCCGTATTCGTGTAAAGGTAGTAGAGTGTGTGGTAGTACCGTGTAGATCTGTCTACACTGCACAGACACAGAATGCCTGTATACACATACTACAGGAACACAGTACAGTACATTACGTATATAGTACAAGTACATGCTTAGTCAAGCCTCGCCAAAACGAAATTCAAAGCAAAATAAGCAAGACGGCTACTCTGTGTGTAGTTGAGAGACATTCTCGTGTCTGCATACTACTATTGAGAACCGAGTGCTAAAAAGTGTATACAGGGAAGTTACGTCAAAGCAAAACGTAAACCTAGCTGGATAGTTATACTGCTAGTACACACACATACACACACTTGTATTGTATATCTCTGTGTGTATAGAAGAGTTCACCGTATATGCCATAATATTCGTCTCCTACTATATTATTAGGTTTACATTTGCTACAGTTTGTGTTATCTATGTATTGCACGAAACGACACCACATCACTACTTACTATAATACTACAAACACACAGGCACAAAACTTTCCCTGATATTCCTTCGCTGAGGCTCCTCGTATGCAATCAGTCTGATTGTGATTTGTGCACGAGCCAATAGTCATTCATTGCATTGCTCGCAAACATTCACAAGCCATAACTAACTCCTCTTTGTGGTCACATTTATTTCTTGTATGTAGATTCCCAAGCATATTTGCTGCTGGTTTGTGTTGTGTGAGTTGAGTGTACTAGTGACAGTTTTCAAGACGTCACTTTTTGCACAATCCAGTAAATCGAGTGGTATAGTGTGTGCGAAAATAAAAGAGGTGACAGAGGTGTGTTGTGCCAAAGGCAAGCCTTTAGACTTCTAAGTTAGGTGGTGTTTTCCGGGTTCTTCGTAAGTGTACCAAATCCACCTACTACAGTCTACAAGTATACATGTAATTAAATTACTTAGAATAATATAATTGCTACAAGTCAATGGCTATTGCATTACTTTTGCAGTATAATATTTTTCTACTTCATTGTCATTTTTGTGTCGTGAAGTCATTGTTGATAGTTAGCTAAAGCTGTCTTCGCTGCAGAAACATCCGAAAGAAGGAAGGGAGTGGTCTAGTCTGGTCTCTCCACTTTCGTGAGTCTCGTATAAACTGAACTTGCACAACCTGATCTTGTTCTCTGTGAGCTCTGAAAGAATTTGCTTGGATAACTCCTGTTGTGTGTGCTTAAGATTCGGATACGGGAGCTATTCGAATCACGAACACCTACATAGAGCTCATAGAAGTAGGACCCCGATTGATTTCACCGGAAACTCTCATTCAGTTCTCTGTGTGGGACTCTTCCACTAATTTCAACTAGTGTTTGGCTCTGAATTTGTTGCGTACGCGGAGCTAGTACGTTCAGTTGAAAAGAAAAGAGCAAAATTTATTATTGTTGTAAAGTTCTTCAATTTATTGACGTGAATTCTTTTCTACATGATCCTTTGCAATTTGGTTGTGTTCTGTTGGTTTTATTGACAACTGCTATAAATTGTAACGGCCTGACTGAGTGGTTTGACTAATAGATTAGAATAGAAGTGTACCTAAAAAGGTTCAGTTACTGATGTGTGTCGACTGTGTAGCAATCTCACCTGTAGCAACCTAATAAATACATTCGTATGTACATGTGATTGATAATATTAAGCACTATTTGTACAAGTTGTAAATGCATTACTGCATAACATAAATAGTATCACGCCCAATCAAACTCATTAGGTGACATAAAGTATATAAAGGTACCAAGTTTGCCAAGTTAGTATAGTTTGTGTATGTATAGCTGATTGAAACTATTTTGGACTCCTACGTAATAGTCATATACATATGGTACGTAGTATATACGTAAATTAATGTGCAACAAAGCTATATAATAAAAAGATAACGAGAGGAAAAACGACAGCTTTTTGCTGTTAAACATCAAATATTATTACACTCGTATACACATATCGCCCGCTCACAATCAACCCAAGAGGTGCGGTAAATCGAATAAAATATACAAAGTAATGCTCACAAAAACCAAACACAAATGATCAGCACTTTATGTGAAATCTATACATTCAATCATTACTCCATCCACTAACATACCATAAAAATAGTGGGCCTATTGTCATTAGCCATTTAGTTTATTCTGAGATGCAAATCTGAGCTGATCTGTCATCGTGATGGATGAGAGGATAAGCTAATCAGCAACAGCATCAAGATATCAAATCAAGTCAAGTGAGTGTAACTCAAGTTGACTCGACGTGTTGGGAACAAGAAGACTTATAGTGAGAACGAATTGTTTTTTTCCGCTACAGATAGTTGCTTCGGGTCTGTGACTCACAAACACCACACACTTGACTACTGTATACACTTTCTGTTGTCTGAGTCTGGATAATTATACCATTATTACTTTACGCTACTATTTAAGCACCAGTGTGCTTTTCAAGTGATTTAACATTCTACATTTTATGGTATCGTAATAGAAATAACCGTTGCTTCGAAATATTCTCATATATAGTACTATATCAGTAGAACATACATGTTACATTACACTGTATATTATTAGTGAAGGTAACAATAATAGGTTGTAAATTCTCCGACAAAATGTTAGTAACAATAAAGCTAATTATTCTTGTTGTTGTTAACTCATGCAGAAAGACGGAGGGGAGCCAAGAAAAGAAGTGGAAATTGTACTCTAATTGGAGCTAACTGGATTCATATTTATTGGGTTGCACTCCATTAGACTGCATTAGTCTGTTCCTAACCAAAAAAGGGATTCCTCTGTTATCTAAACTTCAAACAACGGCTACGCTTATATAAATTGTTGTGAGAGTGGTCTGGTCGTTCAGCTATCTCTGTGAAGGAAAATGGGTTGCACAGTATCATCCGAAGAGAGGGCCGCCTTGGCACGGTCCAAACTCATCGAGAAAAATTTAAAGGAAGATGGAATGAAGGCAGCCAAAGACATCAAACTTCTTCTCCTAGGTAATTTTTCTTACGAAATAATTGTCTTTTTATCACTGAAACTGAATGAGTGTGTTACAGGTTGGCGAGGTTGGATACGATATCCAGACACATAAAAAGCCATCTTTAAATGATCTAAGTCGTTGAACACTAGGGCCATTCATCATTCATTAGTACTGTTTTCACAGTCTTTAATCCATTGAATCTGTAATTTATAAATAATATATTAAGTATTGTAATCCAAGCAACTATTTTAAACTTGCCTTTTCGAACTTTCGGTCATTCTGCTGCTAAAATTAATTGTTTACATTTCGATTGGAATTTGTTACATGCATACTTTTGGCCAATTCAAAATTATTCGCTAAAAAGGGTTTAATATGAATATATTTATCTCAATGTCAAAATGTCATTATTCAATGACTTAAGACAACGTACTATTAGATGCTGTGACTGAACGTAGTACCTAAGTCTAAATACTATGTGGTTGGATATCGTTTCGATTCTGTATAGATTAACTTAAGTTTAAGTTGTATTGCAATTACAAATTGCAATGGGAAAACTTCAGTCGTGTTTGTGCCGCGATTTGCAACTTGTAACACTACTGAGTTCATAACGAAAAGGTAATCAGAACAGTAAATTCAACTGGGTACACTGGGTCTAAATGTTTGTTGAAATATTTTGTCTTTGTCGTAAATCATTAATTAAAGGCAGAATATTCTGCTAACGCATATTTATACAGTATGGTATTTTACGTATTGCTTTCTCTTTTCTAACACTAACTTATATGAAAGTTTTCTCAACTTTCGCAACACTAAAATTTTGTTCGCATTGATTAAAATTTTGGTACAAGTACCGGTGAAAGGTCGGTGAAAGTTGTTTATGAAGTTTACATAAGAAAAGAGAAAGTACTGCGTAAAGCGAGTGTGCTCGTGTCACAAGGTAGTATATATTGATATGGCCAAATGCATACTATACTTCTACTTACGACTTATATTAAGTATTATTTGTAATATTTAGGATTTAAGCAGCTGTAAGCTTGAGTTTGAGCATTGACTACAGGACAGATAATTTAGCAAAGTGACCTTAGTCACATAGAGAAAATATAAAAGATTCTGCTATTATCATTGACCTAGCTTCGTATTCGTCATACCTTCGGCTGTATTTTTCGTAAGAATGTAAATTCTTTTTAAATCGTCAGTCATCTTTATCTTTGTTAATGATGGATCATAACAGTCAAACAATTTACGGGCATATTAATCCATATCTTATGTTATTTTAGCCCATAAATCAAATTAATAGCCCCAAAACCCAAGGAAGCCATGATAAGCCCATAACAGAAACAGATAACAGTCGATTTATTCCTGTATCATGGATTCTTTATATGTACATCCATCAGCAGATTGTAGTGTTTATACTTCAACAATGTTTACGAATATTATGATGATGGTAAATATTATTAAATAATCATAATTAACGATACAATAATAATACATTTATGTGCCTCTAGCCAACTTAGAAGTAATTATCCTTTAACTCTAATCTATTACAATTCTGCATTCTATACTATCTCGAAAAACTTTGAAAACGATGGCCACAGTACTAGTTAGCTATATGATAATATTATATGAATACTGCATTTATTTACCTGTCTCATTTTCATGTTTCATTATGCCATTATTATTATACTATTGCATGCTATTGTGATAGGAGGAAGTAATCTCTGGTGATAGCCGTTTTACCATTTATTACTCCGTGCATTTTACGTTAGTAATATGCTTAACTGTAACTGTAGTCAGTAGTTAGCTTGGCCTTGTTAATATGTTTAAGGCAAAGTATTTGTTCTTAATACTCAATCGACACTAGCCTGTCAGGTGATGAAGGATTGATGATTAATATTAAACCATGTTTCAGTAGTTACTACTGACCCCAAGTGTCTCAAAGATGCATTAAATGCAATTATATCATGAAAAGCTTAGTAAAATTTATCATGTAACAGTGCTATTAGCAAAAGTCAAAAGTCATAATGCTTTATTTACTGTAGATTACGAACTTAGACACGGATTTAAATTGACGGTTAGTTCCCTGTCAGCAAGCAAAGTAAAACATGTGTCATATCTTGTTGACCAAACTTATCCATATCATGCTAAATTTAGTGTTGTAAAGTTTGTTTAGAATTAACTGATAGATAATAGAAGCTAATTTGGTACAAAATAAGCAGACGGAAAAGGAAAGAATCCATATAGGTACCTCTATGCGATAAATAGATTATGTTTCTTTACTTGACATGTAATTTTTAGTATTCGGTTCAGTCCGTGTGTGCATGCCTTTTGGATTTATGTCTACTCTTTCTAAACTGTCTTTCTATTTGGTACTCACGTAAAATCATATTACTTAGTAACTTGGTATTCTAGCAATTCTAGAGGTTAGGTATGCATTATGCAGGCGTTTACTATTTGTAAAAAGTTTTATTCTGTGCACATTGTGTTTGTGTGCCTTTTTACAGCTAAGGACATACACTGTTCACTGTACATCTGTAACTAAATGACAAATTACCTTACCTTTCCGTTGCTCAGAATACTAGCCAAAATACTGTTTATCTTTGTCTTGTGAAATGGTGCTTTTTGATTTTCAACATGCAAACATAGCTAAGCTACTACAACTAGCTATCATTTCTTATTCTTATACTCGTATGATAGATATCTATTTATAAAAAGCGTTTTTGTAGTGAGACAAGAATGAGACATAGACAGACGGAAATTAATCATGTTAAAGGGCCAAATAAAAATATGGTAACTGCAAGCAGAGGCGCACAGATTGTGTAGTCATGTGTTCCCGTGGGAGGTTCATTACTAGTGGAAATTCATGCTATGCTTATTGTCAGCAGTTGGTTTGATTCTCTCGGTCCTCTACAGTTGGTAGATAAACAAATTAACTAATTGCAAAAGTAGTAGTACTGCACTGGTAGTTGGTAGGAGAAAAGGTATTACACAACTCTGTGAGGATGTAAAATTTTATACCGTATCATGGCGAGCAAAATAAGATATCCTGTAATCTTGATTAAACTTCTTACACTGCTTGGAATTTGCATTCTCACTACTTATAGCACGTATGGGTATGCTATGCATGACATGCAACAAACATATAGGCTAGCCGTGTAACTATATTGCTATACGTTTCAATTTGTGTAACGCGTGTAGAACATTAATAGATGAAATTGTTTGAAATGGTCAAAAGTTAGTTCAAGTAAAACAGCAATTTCCAACTTCAATCGATTATGAAATTGTTATTAGATTGCATTCTAAGAAAAGTACAATTACCAACCAACTGTAGTTGAAGCTTACATTTTAAACAAAAACTTGGCACTAATGTGATAAGCGATATGTTTTTGTACTACAATATGTTACTGTTTGACATGGTCAAACGTTGGATGGCTAATAAATATGTTGTTTTTCATAATATTTGCTTGATTTAATTGATTTGGAGTCATATTCCGACCCGTTTTGGGTTTAGTTATTAGCGTACATGGAAAATACCTCATGTTCCAAGGGGGTGAGACCTGGGTGGGGCGCGGAGCGCGTGAGCTCGTCCCCGGAGGGGCGAGAATTTTTTGAGATTGGGGTATATGGGGAGTATAGGAAAACCGTGTTCAAAATTGTAAATTAGAGTTTAAAACCTCGAAAGAAAATTTCACTTTTGTACTTATTAATTTTTCAAAATTTATTTTTGCACTTAAGTAATAAGAATATTAGGAATATGAGGCCAGGTATGGGATGGACCCCTGCCTTGCAGTCCCTTTCCTGGCCCTTCGGGCCAGGTAGGGTGACACCCTGGCCCTCCGGGCCAGGTTGGGGTGACACCCTGGCCTTTCGGCCAGGTGGGGTGGCGCCCTGGCCCTTCGGGCCAGGTGGGGTGGCTCCCTAGCAACACTAGTGGTATTTTCCATGTACTTTGCTTGGAATTTGGAATAGTGGAATAAGGGGGTTTGGAATAAATTCGTTTGTACGCAAGCGCTAGGGACTTATACGTTTAGTGTTTATATTCTAAATTCGTGTTACCAGGCATGCGCGGAAGTTTAACATATTCCAACAGATTCAACATCTACTAGCATAGCACATGTGCTAGGCTGCAGCTAGTAAATAATATATGCATGTGGATTACTTACGAGAACATATTGTGCTGAAGATACTGGAACATTGGAGCTGACAATGGGATCTCTAATGTTACAACGGACGAATTTTGCATGGAAAATAATTTTCGTCCGCAGAAACCCACGACAAAGCCCTGCGTTGTAACCACAAACAAGTGTTAGATATGCAACATCCATTGAAATCAACAGTACAGAGAATGTTATATAACTTTAGCATTCACTATTCACCATCCTGATCTCAGTAAATGGAACTGAAAGTAGCACAGCCATGCCATATTATGCCGTTCGAAAATTCCATAGGGAAAGCAAAACATGGAAAAACTGCCTGTGAAAGGTGAAAATCCCCAAGAGAATTCTAAGAAAGGTGTGAAAGTCTCATTTAGAAATATAAAATTATTGTGGTCAAGAAAAATTTTGGGAAAGTGAAAGTGGGAAGATTTTGGAAAAGTTTTCCCCTTTTATTTTCGAAAATTTTTCTGGCCCACTAAACTTCCTTTGATGTTCCATAAACTTCCCTCATGTCAAGTAAGATCTCATTTGGCTGAGCTACTTCCAGTTGCAGAAATCTGTGGTGGTAAATCCATTTACAATTTTTCACCTTTTATTTTCAATGAGTTTTTGAAGTCAGCCAAAAATCTCTCATTATCATCGTAACTTGGAACGGCCTTTCGAATGGTGGACGTCCCTTAACTGTACTACTTCCAGTTAATACTGAGATCAGTATGGCGACAGTTTAAGTCTTACAACCTCTATGTGCATGTATATCT
>JABASH010001430.1:0-26348 GCA_019776445.1 Tomocerus maximus | reverse complement strand
AAGTTGTAATGATTTCTTTCCCCTTGTATGGTGTAGATAGACTCAGTTTTTTAACGTTATTATATTTTCTGAAATTGTTTCTAGTATCAAGAATGGAATTTGTATTCTAAAAATCAAATATTAAATTCTCTTGTACAAAATTGCTAAAACTGTTCAGTCAATATTTTAAACCACAGAGATAAATTTTCTTATACTCGAGTTTCAAAATTAATACTAAATATAATGCAACAGCAACTAAATATTAGTAGAACCCAATAAGTTGGGCTTGATTATTATTAAATCTGTACATGAATTTGAGATATCTGTACATGACACAATAGTGTCTAGTTCTCTATTTATAACTGTACTGTAGTCTGTAGTACAATACAGTTATAGGACTGGTTTTCCAGTGAAAGTGTAACCTGGTGTAACGAATCCAATCTTAGATTTGTGATAATCTTTGTGTCACTACATAATAATAATAAACAATGAGCCCAAGTATCTAAGTCTAATAATAAGTCTTACTATAAGTCTAAGCTAAGTAGCCAAGTATGTATTCAGACAAAGAAACCAATTTGTTAAAGTACTTATAATATTATGGTCTACTATATGAAGTCAAGTTCTGGAAATTGTTTGCTATATTTACAATTTTATAAGTAGACGAAACTTGATCAGTACGTTTAAAGTTCGAAGTTCGCGTTCTCATTATAATTTTAACCAGTTTGATATTATCAGAAGATAATTCGAATAGTTCCCACAGTCAGAGCCAGTATATTTGTCTTTCAGTTTGGTTTTATCAGACAGAAAGTATTAAAGCTTATACCTGCACACATGTAACACTGTATAACACTTTAGATTGTTCGATTAGACAAATATACTTTAGTTTCAGAGGTACAATTCTATCCACTGTCCACCTACAATATAGGTCCTATATAGGTCTGGTAAACTACATGGTTTACTTGCATTTAAATTGAAGATACATATCCACCTATGCATAAAATATATCTACGTAGCGGAGAAAGTTCATTGACTTTTTCCCCTATAGTTTAGAATAGAACAAACAAAGAGTACAAAGCAGCTCTTTTGTGCATTTTGCGAATCTTCCGAATGAATGCATTTCCTAATTGTATATATTTTATGCATTTCTTACAAATATTTAGAAAACCGTAACAGAAACTGGCCCGAGTAATAAGGGCACATGTTTTTAAATGACACGAACTACAGTAAAGGATATTATGCATGCAATGGAATGCAACAGATATTTACAAATACAAGTTTTTGTTGACAAGAACTACCTTTGTGATTGTAAACTAGTTTGATAAATATTATGGTGGTTTATGGTCTTGTTACATGTAATATGATGTACACCATGTACATTTTATAGTGTAGGAGTCATGTAGAAGTACCAGAACCGTATTGTTTTGTATTTAACGGTTGCACATCATTGTATAAATATGTTCATGTTGTTGGATTGGAAGTTGCAATAGTCTATTTTGGTTGCACTCTTCTGCTCCTGTTTTGTTTTACACGATAAATGCAGGCGTATAATTTGTGTTCCTTCCTAGTTTAGTAGCAGTAGCTCACAACATTCTCTTTGGTTAAATGTGTGAAAGAAATAGTTTCGGCATTGGAAAATTTGAGCCCAGGGAAATGGATGATAAGATCCAAGTTGCGTTTCAGTGAGTAATTTTTTGTTTAAATCATTAATTTTTTTGCTATTCCACAAGCCGGAGTATCTTGCCCTTTAATCTGCTGCTGTGCATCGTTGAATCCTGCTCCTCTTCTTTTTAATATTTCTTATGAATTTCTGATGTGCACTTATTATCTGGGTTTGACTGACTCTCATCAGTTTCATCTCATCTACTAACTACCATTATGATATTCTTTTCCTACTTGCTTTATAAGAGTTGCATTATTATACTTCATAAAATAACAAATAATATTAGATGTAGCACGAAAGCACGATTTTCTTTGCCAAAACTTCTTACTATAGGTATAAACTCTAATAATCATTTAAAGTTAAGCACTAAAGCTCACTAATACTCCACTAACTACTACACTTACAAAACCATTTTACATATTTACACTACCTCCTGGTGAAATCTTTACTTACATTTTGAATTCATTAACTTTGCTGACTGCTGAATTTTCTAATCTGTTCTTGACTCGGCTGGGCCTCTTCGCCTCTGCTGTTCGATTTTGGTGCAGTCATTTTTTATTGATGACTTGTCCGGCGTAAATAAGTATTTACATATTTTCTGCTCTATTCCAGGACACGAATGGGTGAACAGGTCGTGAAGATGACCTCAACACTCGTAGAAACTGTCTCCATCAATTACGAAGATTTCAACGAAAGTTTTCTCACCTGTGGAACCTGCCTTTGTACTTATGACGGGGCTGAGCATACTCCGAAGCTTTTAGTATGCTCTCATACTGTGTGCCTTCATTGTTTAGGCCGAATCGCTGCCTCCGCAAATTCGACAAACGCAGCAGCGTCAACTTCGACATCGTCAACATCTGTCTCCACTCCTCGTGACACGTCCACTTTCAGATGTCCTATTTGTCGGGAATTGATTACTGTCCCCAGGGGTGGGGTCGCTGCATTACCACCGTCGTTTTTGGTTAATCAGTTATTAGATCTTATGGCTTCTCAGCGCAGAGAGGTTATTCCTAAATGTTCTACTCACTCCAACCAGGTATTATTTCATTCTTTTTTCATTTAAAGATATGATGCAAAGAGAAAATGTAAAAACTGGCTTTTATCTTTGCAGGAGCTTCTCTTTTGCGAAACTTGCGATTCTGTGTTTTGTGCTGCTTGTGTGACATCTCCACATACATCAACCCAAACTGGAGATCATACTGTGATCCCATTTTCTATTGCCATTAAGAGAATGTCAGAGATATTGCTGTACAAGGCAAATGAGTGTTTGGCAAAGGTAAATCATTTGACTTTGAGATTTCAGAAATAATTAACTTTGTTGCAAATATGGAAATAGGCATGATTTTTAATATTGTGGGTAGACTGAAAGAGTTTTTTATTTGCTTAGTTGGATGAAGCCGGGGAGTGTGTTTCCGATGAGATGCAACGGTTGGACACTGCGGCCGATGTAGCTTGTGAAGTAGCCATAAAAGCATTCGATGAAGCTTCTGTTTTGCTGGAAAAGAAGCGACAATCCTATATCGCTAAAATTAAAGAAGTTGCTTCTGCGAAGAAAGATAAACTGAAAGAACAATTGGAATTAATCGAGAAGGAAAAGACTAAAGTTCGGGACACGTGCGAGGGGCTTGAATATCAAGTGGAAGTAAATAGCAATAGTTCCGATTGTGGTGTTAATGTAATGACAAGTTGATTACTTTTCTTCGGTACTTTATTTACAAACTACTTGTTATTTATAGGTACGGCACATTACAAAACGGATCTCAGAACTTTCGTCCCAGCTCGACTCATTTGTATCACTACGCCATCCTAGAGAAAACGCTTATTTGCTATGCAAGACTCAAAGTGATCTGATTTCATTGGAAACAGCCGTGATGACCAATATTCAAACATCAACAACATTTCCACCGTTATGTACTTTGAATGAAAAAGATGGGTCCTTATTATGCGCCGGGTTGGAAGTTGAAATAATCCTTGAAACGCGTGACTATCATAACCAACCAAGAAAGGACGGAGGAGATCCCATAAAAATAGTTGTTGAATGTCCAAACGGAACTATTTTTCCGGATAGTAATGTGTCTCTTGAAGATAACGAAGATGGAACATTTGCTATCAAGTTTCGACCTTTAGAATCTGGGGACTACGTAATAAATGTCACGATTTTTGGAAGGCCCATTAAAGATGAAAACTTCACCTTACAAATATCTCAGCACAATAATCCAATAAAAGTTTGGGGTCGCGGTGAACTTTGTCAACCTGTCTCCGTGTGTCGAAGCAAGAATGCAGAATTATTTGTCTTGGACACAGGAAATGCTCGCATAGTTGTACTGGACAATTCAGTTAATTTAAAACGAGTTTTTGAAAATGAGGCTTTAAAGGTATGATTCTATTTTTTTTTAAATGTATATAAATTACAGTTCATCTCGTTGGACTAGATTTAAGTTACACTGTAACTCTTTCACTCAGGGACGGAGTTGTACTGGAATTACTTATTGTGACCATACGGATAGTATATTGGTTGTCAACTGGAGGTCAAAGGAAGTTACTCGGATGTCTACTAACGATGGATCGACTTTGGGAACTTTTACACACAAGTGCTTTGTAGAGCCTATTGGAATCTCAGTTGACGGAAAAGGAAACATTTATGTTTGCGATAATGGAGCACGTACCATTTTCATTTTTGATTCAGAGGGCAAAGTCAAAACTTCAATAATACGTGATAATTTTGGTCTTCTTGGTGGAGTCGCAGTATCTCCGGAAAACAAAACAGTAATTGTGGCTGATATGTCGCTTTTCATCATAAACAATATAGAAAATGGACAACAGCAATTAGACCGTGAAATAAAAGTTCCAGGCAAAGGAAGATTTGGTGGAGTTGTCGTAGATCCCGAAGGTATAATTATCGCTACAAGAACTGAGAAAACGAGAAGTTTTGTTCAAGTCTTCAAAGATAACAAGTTGATTTCAACGATTGACTCTTTCAATTCTAAGCTAAAGCGTCCCAGCGACATCGCAATAATAAGCTCGGGAACAGTTTTAGTCGCAGATTTAGGAAATAACGCTTTAAAGATATTTAAATACAAATAACTAACGTAGATGTTCAATCGAAATTCTACATGACACACAAGGATGGTAGGTTAGTTTGGCAAATACCGCAGAATTAGTAGAAAAAAGTTATAACATAGTTACCGTATGTAGTATTAAATATTACTGTTATCACTAAAACGGACAAAAATGATATCTTAGATTTTTCAGTTCTTGTGTTTAAATATATCAGTAGAAACATTTGTATTAACAAATTAGTCTTAATTTAGTTAATTTAATATAACTGCCTACCTTAATTGAATATTTTACATCATTATATTGTATTTAATCGTTTTACCATGCAGTTGCGTACTTACTGTTATTCTAAACATACATACCTATTATGATACTTAAACGAATTTTGGTTACTTATTTAAATAGTTTTTGTACTTTTAGTTATTCACATGGACGTTAGTTAAGTCGTTGTTGCTTCTTTATACAGACAGATAGCTTTCAGCTATTCACTACTACATAAGAGAATCGTAGGATGCAATAATAATATATTTATGATACAGAAGAGTATCATATGATCGGTTAACATGTTAAATACATTCGATTAAAATTATATCGATGTTGAAAGAGATCACTTTCATCTCAACTTAAATGCTTAAAATGCCTATGGACTTAAATGTCATAGTTTTGAGTACAATTTAATATACCTTCCAGCTTTTCTAAGAGGATTCGAAGGATTTTCAATAGTTTCCCTTGGGCAATTGAGTAAAGGGAAAAACAATAATCGTTACCTTTTGATCCTACGACTCAAACGCCTTAATATTATTACAGAAACTCTTTGAGAAGGAATATTAAACTACTTAAATAAGCGTGTCGCCTATCGCATAATTCAAAACGTTGATATTACTTAATTGTTGATGTTTAATTTAAATTATTAATTTTTACGGATCTATACATTGATTTTTGTTAACTCTATACATTATTAATGTATTTGGCATATTATATGCTACCATATCTATATGCATCACTGTTTTTAAGACTAGAATCGTGTTTAATGAAAGCCTACTGGGCGGATTATGACTATTGAAAATTAGACGGTACTATAGTAATCCACTGAAACTGAAAACGAGGGGCTAGTGGTATGTGTCAAAAGCTTGATTCTCTCGGGCTCTCTATTGTACCGTATTTTACTGTGCCATATTGGGTATGGTACATTGTCATTGTTTATTTGTTTTGTACCATTCATTTTATATATACTTATTGTTGGTTTTTCTAAGACTAATATGAAACAAGTACTTAAGTTTCTGATATCAATCACACACTACAATTGTACTTTTGTAGCCTAGTCACTTTTAATTAACATATTATTTAATCGCAATTCGTCATCGACTTTTCTGGCTCTTAAATACCTACTGGATTAAATACTGTTTTGATTTTTTCATCTTATGGAGCTACAAATTAATGTTGGGAACACAGTTACTTCAAGTACATTACAGCAACAATGGTTTATGCATTTAATAGGTATCGTATCTTAATTATTACTTATTGCACGTAACATGTTGTATTTGTATCTTATGGGAAACAAATAAAACGAATCCAAAACATACACTGGGGAACAATTTTGTCGTGCTTTTAATTGTAGCTTAAAATATCAAAAATTTAATACAAATAGAATAGGTTTGCATGATAGTTTTAATTGCTACTGTGTATCCACCATGTCCTCATGTTTCCGATTCATTAATTAATTATAAATATTCGAGAAGTAGAAAACATGAATCAGTACAAGATAGACCATGTTCACGATTTTTTATAGTAATTCAATGGGAATGCCAGACCTGCACAAATTGTTGTAAGATATTCTAACAGTTTTATTGGCGCTTTCTGTAATCTGATTAAACATGCAAAATTCATTTCTTCTTCTTCTTTTCTTTACTTTCTGGAGTCTCTCCCTCTCCGTTTCTCGTTGGACGGGGTTTCTGCCATTGAAGTGCTTTCCTCTTATATATGGGCCATGGTGGAATGGTAAGCTGAATTAAAAATGAAAATGCAATTAGAATTGTTGCATATTTTACCTTTGATTTACTTATCTAGAAAGTAAAGACAGAACCTAACAACGTACGTATTCTATAGCCTTAATAGACATTCTTTAGCATTTAGTCAACTATATAATGTGATAAAGTTTAAAGTAAACTTACAACAGCTGCTAGAACAAATCCAGCACCCAAAATACGAACGGTCTCCGAAAATTGCTGAATAATGTAGCCCCAAACAAAACCAACAGCCTAAAAACATAACAGAAAATATTTTACATTAAATACCCTTCATTTTTATGTCGTAAAGACGATTTCAATCAAAGACTTACACCAAATAGAAGAATAATTATTCTCGACAGCTTTTCCGCTCTTGCCTGGCCATCGTAATCCTAGGAATTTTCATAAAAGAACCATTATTATCAATTATCACATGACAATCAGACACCAGAAGATAAAATCATTGTTGCAATATGGCAGCATAGAAGTAACGTCCTTAAGAAAAATTATGGGGATCTTTTAGTTCTTCTGGTGTCTAGTGCTATTTTTTAGCAAATGGAACTTTGAATTGAACTTAAATTACCATATGAAGTCCTTCATACCAATCCATGATCCCCATTGTTGGAACAAGCCACAAAATGCGGACCTAAAATAAAAAATAAAAACGATTGATACTTTTGTCATTCTTTACGAAGTACTTTGATATTTATTTTGGCATTATGACATACTTATAGGTAAATGGGATGAGAACGGTTAATCTTGGATGTTGGAGGGGTAAAAATAGCAAATATGTAACACAATTATTATTGGGGAAAATAGAAAACTTTTAACCTGTTACTTGCGTGAAAAATTTCCAAAAGTACTGGACAAGGTTGACTGCAGTGGCTAAACAGAACAGATATAAGATGTGACAGTATTTTTTGACAGACGGAATATACGGATACGGAATAATGCGGATAGACTTACATACAGGCAGTACTACAGACAGAGTACAGCCGATCAAGAATTTGCGTTCTGCTGAGTTTCCTAGTGCCACGTCGAACTATCCGCTTTTCCTTGCCGTGCCTATCACACAGCCACAGCTATACAACGAACCATCAACAGAAAGTTACCAACTATGAAATGATTCTCATTTGAATCTGATTTAATGGCAAATGCATCGGCTACCATTACCAAATGCATAGTAAAAGAATTACATAAAAATATGTAAAATTCCCTTATTTCGAAATTTTAGCCTTTTCAAATGACAACCTAATAATTATATGTATGCAAAAACTTCTTACATTAAAGTTACAGAGACACATTTGTAAGCTATTAGTACATTAAAAATAGCATACATTTGGATGGAGTAACCGAAAAGCATGTGTAGGAACTTATTCAAATAATATTATGTGTAGATATTGTAGAACAATTTATTAAATCATTACATATCCTAGCTCCACAAATCCACAAAATTCAATTTAAAAACTGTGCTTATAAAGTATTACTGCATTGTAATCACAGGTATAATAGTTTTTACATAAACCCTCTTTATTCATACAAATTATAATGCAGTGCAGTTCTTAAACTTCATGAATCATGATTCATCTATTCTTTGAATTTAACATTTTTTATAGAAATGGGCATTAAAATTCTTTGACAGCTAGGGTGATTTAGATGTCAAAGTTTATGATTGAGGACCATGTACTGACGTATAGCCGTAATTGTAATTTCATGAACCATGAAGTCATGACACAAATGCATGTCATTCGATGTCCCCTCCGCCCCTTCTGCATGTATGTTCTGACCTTTGACCAGTGACCAGGTACACAAGTACAATATTAGTACAAGGCACAAAATACAATGATGAGGTTCCCAATACAATACATAAGCACGGAGCAAAGAATAAGAAAAGAATTGGTCATCATCATCTGTATTTGTTTGCAAAACTGCTTTGAAATTATGTGAAGGAAATAATAGGTATACATGATATATCTGTACTATACATATTCGTGAGAAGCACATGGTTGCCCTCTTATAGCAGAAGTAAGTCTAAGTTTTGTTTTGCTAAAAGCCTTACCAATAGCGCAAATATATAACTCGTAGCCATTATTATCATTTTTGCAAAAGGGAAAGCAGGAATCATTCACAGGAGATTCTGACTCCTTGTTACTTGAACTGCTTTAATTAAATGGTATTTGAATTGGTATTGAAATGAATTGGCGTATCAAATCTATAGACAGAAATCACTAATCACTCTAAATAAAAAGTAAAAAAGTCCATAGGAAACACTTTACAATAGTCTGTGCTGCAATTTGGGTTCGCTATAGAATTTTTCAACCAGAAAAGCAAACTTTTCGGTTAATTTAACTAATTACGTATACTATAGACCATTATACTATGCCAAGCCTACTTAATCGCAACATCGCACTTCAGTCAGTATATCCTGTGCACTAAGCACATGATCATCACGTACATAAGTATATCGGTATTTTGCACTAAAATACTGAATGCTCTCTGAAGTTAGTATAGTGTACTTAAACTGCTGACTGATATCTGTCTGTCCATACAACTATAGCATAATATCTGCTATATAGTGATTGATATTGTAGCGCACACATTCAGAACCAGCTGGACTGGTCATAAAGATAAACCTGTTGTTAAAAGAAGATTTATTTTTGGCATAGCTAAAGTAAATACATCGAACACACAGAAGTGATAAATAAATAAACTAGTTATATTTTTAAAGCAGAGAATTATCATAAGATTTGCCGAATCCAACCGTTTGAAAGAATTGGCCCATTTATTATTCTCAAAATAGAACATAATTGCCGATAAGTATACCTTGTCAATAAAGTCCTTGCAAACAAAATAATATTTATGTTTAGGAGAATATTGTAAAATTGCTTCCTAATAGTTCTGTGATACATCCGTAATTGATCCCAAAGATAAGCAACATTATTTTATAGTGAAAAAGTCGAAATGAAATGCTAAAGGCTCAAAAAGTGAAGATTGAATAGGTTGTTTCATCTATAGTTACCTATAGACATAAAGTTCCTGATTAGTCCTTATTATTATAGTAAGGATTTGTAAGAATCTGTGCTATTTTGTGGGATTCGATTCGTGGCTACTGGCTTCCTACGCTATTGGCAGGATCTTCCAGAAATGCTAAAACAACGAGGTAAGGAAATTTAAACTATGATTTTTAAGATTTAATAACCTTTCCGTTTAACCATGAAACTTTCTGTGTTGGTGGTGATATTTACTGACTACCTCATTGTTACTTGGTAGTGCTTGATTTGAATATATTATGTGTATACCTATTACCACGACTTACTTCATCTTACATAATATGATAATACCTTAGAGATCAGGGCGGACTTGAATTTGCTTGCTTTTAAATGCACCTTTTTGTTCATTTACCTTTGCCATTAAACTCTTATGCTATTAGGCACACATATGTATTGTTGTAGAGTCATTAAGATTAGTTGTTGTCGTTAGTGAATGTTCAGTGTCGATGCAATCACATTTAAGCACTACACAATCCAATCCAATTTCATTTCTAATCCTACATGCATAACTTCCATACATGCCTAACACACAGTGTATTTACTAGGTACTTAATAAATATGACTGATTCGAATGTTATAGTTGTTGCTGATAGTCTGGCCATGGCACAATTTCTTATTCTTTCCTTTTGCAACTAATTGCTGTTTTTCTATATGCTCCTTTCATTTCTAATCCTACATGCATAACTTCCATACATGCCTAACACACAGTGTATTTACTAGGTACTTAATAAATATGACTCTCATATAAATAACCTGATTTTCATAGGATAGTGCAGGTAGTAGTAATATTTAGTCAAAATGCAAAGGTAGTAGATAGTTATATCTATAATGCGAATTAGAGATTATTTACATAATGCCATATACACCTTTAATATATGTAAATATATAATATGCATGTGCATACAGACAATCTTCCACAGAGATCCACACAGGTGTAAGTATGACTAAGGTGAACTTTGAAGTCTGATTCGAATGTTATAGTTGTTGCTGATAGTCTGGCCATGGCACAATTTCTTATTCTTTCCTTTTGCAACTAATTGCTGTTTTTCTATATGCTCCCTAATATAGGAATAAGTGAATTGATAAGTATTACTTAGGCCTAGACTGAATGAATATTGCTGATTGATATGATATTTTGATTTGGTGAACTTCAACTCAACCTATTACAGCTTTACAACCCAGAGCAGTTATGTAGCAAGTATGCGTATGTCTAACTAATCTTCAACTACCTGTAACAGTTTAGCTAAAATTTTATGGACACTAGCAAAATACTATTACGATTATGACTTAAAAGTTGCATTGATTCTGATTGTTATAGGTAACAATTTATATGCTTACAGTAATAAATGTACTATTGGGTAGGCGCAATATACGTATTGGCTATATGAAGGTGTATCTATACAGAATAATATGCAATCAATGAGCATTATAATGTCAGTGGAAATAAATACCTGTATGGTTTCTGTAGTTAGTGCCCTTATGCAAAAGAGCATCACGTACGCATAAAATAAATCACTTGTGCACTATATAGACTACGTTGTTGGCTATAGTATGCTGTAATGATAACTTTAACCAAATTATATCTTACGACATGACCTTTGAATGCAAATAAGACGGGCTAAATCACTAAATATTCTGTCTGTCTTTGATGAAAATATGATTTAGTTGGAATATAATATACCTTGTGTAATTTACACACGACTTGACATGAGTCATTCTCAGCCCCTCGCAAGAAATTACGAGGCTACACATTATTAATTCATTCTGTAATGCATTACATTGGAAAGGACTCGCATGATACGTTGTAGGTCTTTGACTAATTTCTGTGGATCAGATCAGTTACCATTTATATGTACATACATAACTGACTATAGAATTCTTTCGGCAGTAGCAAGTAATAATGACAGATTGTGCTCACTTTATGTAGTGTTGAAAGTTCTGTTCGATTGTTACACATAGTGATACTAAAGCACTACTACCTGATAATGATGATGCATACATTCACATAGCAGTGTTACATTAGGTATGACTTATTGCATGTTTACATTATTAATTGTGATAAATACGGATGCTGATATCAGTGCCAAAGCATTTTGATTGTCATCGTAGTTTATAGATAAGGTAGTGTTTCTGCAGATACAAATGCATATTTATTAAGCTCTTAATGCTTTATAAAACACCTATCACCTAGAAGTATACTGTATAAACAGACTATTAGTATTCATAATATTTTTATGTATAACTCAATAGAAACTTATAATGTTATATACCAGCTGTGTAATTGCTGGTACGTTTAGAACTTATATATAATTGGTTTATACGTTACACTTCATAAGGGATTATAGCTTTGTATTTGAGATTCGTTTACTCGAAGTGCAAGTGCATTCATGATTATTGTGTCCGCCTGCAGTGGAATGGAATTGCCATGATGTCTGTGGAAATCCTATATAATTGCGTGTGTACTTGAGCAAGCTTTTCAGAAATATTTATGAATATATACCTTCAAATGAATACAAATAACCATTCTGTATTATAAACCTTTTTATTACTTACTAAGTCAGAAGATTATCTCAATGCAACATATTTATTCATATGTATCGATTTCTTAGTTAAGTTCGTATTGGTTGCTGGTAGCCTTTGAATACCTCAAGTTTTGTCTGCACACTGCTTCACCAATTAAAATTGAACGAAAGAATGTGTTAATTAACTGAGAGAGAATAACCTTCTATCACTAACCTATAGGCAGCAGCATGAAATGACAATTAATACCGGAATGCTTCGAAAAATATAGATTTGTTACAATAATGCACGTTTAACAATGAATATTTTGTAATTGTAAATGCATCTGCAGTGAAATTTATGTATTAGTGGACAACAAATAGAAGAATGCATTATATCCTTGATGCAACTTCAGCAAACGATGCAAATACAGTACACTGTAAATATTTTATTTGTAAACATACTGACCACGATAATATTTTGTCCTTTCTTCTATCATTTCTGTCTTCACAGTATTCACTAACAATATTGGCGATACATGGCAATACCAATAGTACTATACACATACCTAGATGGAAATGAAACATAATATTACCTGTATTATGCATCTGCATCATTACAATTGGAATTGGTTTCAATTAGCTAGTAAGTTACTTAATTGTAGGAATATACGGAATCACTACAAAATGAATGGAAGTGCTTAGTGCATTTGTTTTTATCGATTTTAAACACATAACAGCTAGTGAAGTACCTAACAGCAATTACAGTATATTAACTAAATTTAAGGTTAAAATTAAGTTGGAGTTGAACGATAGAGTTGCTACAGATTACTGGTGGAATTGTTTAGGTTCGCCTGCAGATCCAGTTTAAAGGTAAAATTAATAGTGAAAAGTAATGCATACCCATGAATTATGAATGTCTTAAGTAAATAAACTGATCATGGAAACAATTTTATTTGTCTCCATCCATGAATCACTCGGTCACTCAAGTAGCCCATGCTATATGGCGCAAATTAGATCACGCAATGATTCTAGCAAGACACTAGTGAAACCACTACGTCCAAGTCAAACCTTTGATTTGAACTTTGTACCTTCATTATCTACCAGTTTAATTATAAGTATTTGGGTATACAAAGGGTTTCATACTGTGCTTATTATAGTAGTCATTATGTTTATTATGAGCGTAACTTACAAAATGAAGATTTGATGTCACTCCTTTGATATTTAAGTACTTTTCCCCACTCACGAACTATTAAATAAGAAATACGGCAGTAATTGAATTTCTAAGTTGGTAGAATGCTCCTCGAACTATGAAAGCGTAATAACAATTCTTCTTCAACTATGGCATTATACTACAAAGACTGTAATAAGTATGGAATATAGATTAGAAGATGCCTAAATGAAAGCCAAGAAAGCTTAAGAATGCACTTTCTGACATCACACAAAGCCAAGAATTTAATTTTGACCTGTTTTGTAATGCGCCTTTCTCGTGGGTATGACTATGGAATTGTCCTGTGATATATCCTCCATTATTAAGGATCGGTACGATTCTAAATTCTTTCAGGCACGAGCATTCTCATTTCTTCACGTTCTTCCGTTGAGCAGGGTTTTCCCAAAAATTGCTGTCTAAAACGCATTCTTACCTTTTTCTCAAAGTAAAGACTGTCAGTGCGTCACTTGTCTTTGTGACGAACTAACCCTTAGCTTTCCCGTTTTTAAACACTGTATGGATATTTAAGCTTAAATACTGTTTTCTTAAATAGCCCTTCGTCCGATTGTTCTACCCGTAATTAGTTGACGCAAATGAACAAAGTTGTACGCAATTTCCAGTAAATTGTGCTGTCAAGAATAAATTAAGTATAGTTCATTCGTATTAAAATAAAAACTCTCCCAACACAATCTTCATTATACCGTGTGAAACAGCATTAGAACTTTACCCACAATGTATAGAATTACTATTAATCATTTTTGGCATCATCAGTGTAAATGTTACGAACAAAAGAGGCGGCATCGCTATTAAAAGGATATATAAATATTTATTCAGATGATCGTTTGATAAAAGCACATTTCATAACACAATAATCTTATAGGTATACCAAATAAATTTGGTCACGTAAGAAAAGGAGCAACAATAGTTACCCAAGGTAAGTGTCAATTACCCGATCAAACTATTTAATTTATATTCATACTTTTAGGTACTACTGCGAGCTCTTCAAATTGAAAACAGTTGTACTTAGTTGTAGTCCAGAAATACACACAAAGAAATATTCCAAGGAAAATGTTGTTGCTTAAGTTTGAGTTGTATCTATGTTATCTTACTTTTTGCTAATATTAGAATGTTGTGCGCAGTAGTTACAAGTTAAAGATTCAGCATAATACATGAAAATGGCTTTAGACACTCATGTCATAAAAGAAAATGACTTTCCTATTCATGTGAATTTTCCTAGACATGATTTAAACAGCAGGTTAGCACAAGAAGGCAAAAAATATATATTATTGAGATCGCTATCTCTTTGCTATTACTAACAGAGACATGTTTAAGTTTTAACTTTGAGTAACTAATAGTCGCTTAAACGCAGACATGCCTACATGCTTTTATTTTCTGTGTATTTGTGGCTTTGTGTGGCTTTGTGTTCCATTCCGATATCAATGTAAACGCCCAAGTTTTTAAAGATGAGAAACATAGTGGACATTGGACTTGACTTTGGTTACATAACCCATTCTGCTCGTCATAACCCTGACAAATAAATGCGTTACTAATCGCATAAGATGTAAAAACTAGTTTGTGTTGGTATAATAATATGTGTATTACAATGTAGATACCATCAATTTGATTAATAAGCCACAAACATTGAAATTACATATAATTAATTCACTTTTTATTGTTCAATGTATACCGAAAAACAAATAATTTCATTATATAACTCATTTATTACAACTAATGACTTAGAAAATTAGTCTCACTCTCACGTACACCAACAGAGTTCAATCACAATTGATTGTAATAAAAATTTCATGCTCGTCAAAATCAGCAATTTCTGATTTCGCACACGTCATTGCAACCTTTATTACAGACAATTCAAGCTTATTCGCCGATTACAAGTCAAGTTACCCCGCAAAGTAATAAATGTATCATCAATTAATAGATATTGATTAACTCTAATACAAGTTTCACGAAGTAGCATAATAGTTGAAATGTTACCTCTTCATTTGTCTGATTTAGCTTTTGCATAATTATTACACAAGTTGAATTCTTACAAATTTTGAGATTGTCCAATTAAATCATAACACTTAATTACCGATATAGATTCTCCATATCTTTAAATTGCCAGAAACGAGGATACTACGGATAAGACCTTACAGTCAATGATTCTGATAAATAATTAAATGAAATATCATCATCATGCATATCCTAAACTTTTAAAACAGGAAGTATCCAATGAATATTATCATTGTGATCATGAAAGTGTCTTTGAAATTTTACTAATGATTCAATTGTTTTTGGTAACCAATGAACTTTGAATGAATGAGATATTTAAAGTCGATTACATGAATAATGACATTGACTAACTCCATTCATGCGCTTCAAGCCTTATCTGGAGATGAATTGTTTGAATACGCAATTATTATCCAACAATAAATAGTAAAAATATTTTTGAACTCATACTCATGAGTAAGAGTAATAGAACCTATACTGAGACAAATGAATAAGCTATTCTTATTCTTCACAGTGATGGTATAAGGACAAAAGTATGAATATTAGGTACGTTATAATAATCCGTTACAGATGAGTACATATATCTCTTTATGTGGGAAATCACAATTTCGAAATTGTTAATTTAAGGAAACTGCAGGTCCAGTTAGTTGAATTCCTTCATTAACACGTGAAATGTGTTACCGCCCTTATCTACAATGTGCAGTTATAGTCTACTACAATTAATTTTATCGAGGAAAACGAATGAAATTCATAACTGACAAGGCTCATAAACTTTCTATCTATCGACAAGAGTAATCGGGTCGACAAGTCGACATGTTTCGCTGGTAGTATAGGTTATGCATTTACATATTTATTTGTTCTGTTGATGAAACCACAGGCAGCTTATTTTTTGTTGCGTGCATTATGTTTTACTCAATATCCCAGTAAAAATGGTAGTAAATCTCGATGTGCGCTGTCGGAAGTCAAATTAACTAGAATTGAAAACATGTAGGAAACAAATTGGACTGAAGCATGGCAGATGTGCATAATAATTAACCTGGAATCATAAGTAGGTATTCGAACTTTTACTTATTTGTGTGCCATATTCCATGTCAAAGTAAACAAACAAGTTCGAAATAATTCTGTTTACAATTTTTGAACCTAAATAATAACCGTGCAGTTTAGTTCCGTTGTGTGTCTTGACAGAAATGGCGAAAACAATAAAATATTTTCATGATTAATTGTTTCAGGATGGTATGGCACTGCTTAACATCTGAATTATAGACTTGCAGCTATCCTATTAGTAATTAGCTATGATTTACTACAGCAATGAGATTATGATTAGAATAAGCTATTAGAAGTTTGACATTAGTACTCCACATTATGTCATTGAATTTAATAGATTACTAGAAATGTTTACTTTAGGTACCTCTGTGTGTGGTGTGGAAGAGTCTGGTGATTTATTATTATTACGGACATAGTAGAGTGTAAAGCAGGAAGGAGTTAGATTCTATTGTTTACGGTTTTACAATTACTATTCATAGCCAATCCCACTTTAATGATATTAGTAGAATTTGATAAGATCATTTTATAGATCCTTCGGCAAAAATGCAAGTACTTCTTGAAACACGACCTAGGCTTTTTCTGCGTAATGAAAAAACTAGATTTTTTGGGAAGTATGTTAACTCAGCGAGTGTTATGAAGTTGTAACTCGTAAGCTTTGGGAATTTATGTCTGAATACCTAGATTAACTGTACTAGGAATTAAATTAATAGATAATAACGTTGCATATTCTCTTCCGATTCTATTAGAGTAGTCACGAAATCTGACCTTTTTCTGTGCTTGTCACCTTCACACGTCTACTTGAGTATGGAGTTGGCGAATTTGTAGAGTTGTTTCGTCATGTTTTAGTGCAGTTAATCTGTATCAATGTGTCAATAGTATAACCACTTAATGCGCATTTCTTAAAAATGGACGAAAACTACATGGAATCAGTTTATTATATTTACGTGTATACAATACATAAGTATATCAACGACAACACATCCTACTACCTTCCGACCAATAATAGAGTAAAGGGAAATCCTACGCGACGATTGTGAATTGATTTGTGCCGAACGACTTCTGGTGTAAATAATTCAATCAGTGCATAAAGATAATGTATCGCGTAACACAATTGAATATGTAGGCATGATTCCATAAATGCATGATCTTTTGTTTGGAAAAAATGTAACAGTCTCTATTGCAGACGAATTATGCAGCTTATGCATTAGCTAATGTGCATACCTAAGGCTAACGTTTCTGGCAGCTACCTAGAAGAATAAACTATTAGTTAGTTTATGACTTCACTTACGGCACAATTACTGAAGCAATATAATAATATCCTTATTGTACATGCGTTTATATCCGTAGAGATTAGAATTGTAACAATGGGATAAGGTAGAGTTTAGTTTTGGTTCGCGAGGAAGTGTATCTGTGAATCGTATACGAAAGGAATTGGCATACACATCTCCATATTTTACACAAGATTGCACGGGGCAGCTTGGTTAGTCTATTGATTTTATTGTCTTATAATATTGTTATATATATTATAATTTGCATACATGAGTACTGTTAACTATGTGTGCTTATATAGCTATATAGGCGGTTATTGTAGTAATTGTAATATTATGTGAGTACATTGAGTGCTGCGAGTCTTTCGAGGTATTCCTTGGTAGGAAAGGAATAAACTTAATAATCATCCCCCTACAAACAATGCATTGGCAAACGGCTGTAATAAGTAGGTACAAGTGTAACAACAAGCACAAGTAACCTACTGCTATAAAAGTTCCATTTGCATCGGATTTTGCACCTGTTCCCCTTTTGCAGATCGACTGTCTAGTTGTTGGGCGAAGGGTCTTTAAAATTTCTTTGCCTTAAGATTACATCAAGTACATTTACCAGTTCTCTCAATGTACATTTACTTTTCATTACCAACAATCAATTAGTTTTCATACATGCAGTCAACCGCTGAGTTACAGACAACACTCACTCACTTCATTTCTGCCTAATAAACCATTTTACTACATCATTGTCACAAATGTTTTGCGCTGAGAAAGGCTAGTTAAGTAAGGGCTTTAGTAAATCTCTTTCTTGGATTAATATTTCAAGTTACCATTCTTTAGCTTAGCTCACGTTACCAGTTCTCGTACCCAAATTACCATAATGTGTGACCAGGAGGTACAGTATTTACACTAACTATACCTACACGAGCTTATTTATTGCACCATTCATATTGTTCAATTTGATTTCTAGAAATTCTACTTTGCCATTACCTCACAGTTATTATCTTATATAACATATTGTTCGAATAAAAAGTGATAGTGATGATATTAACCTATTTAGTTTGTGTGAAAGAGAGTATGAGTGCAGAACCAGACCTCACGCTTTGCTATATTACTCACTTTTATACTTTAAGTACGAGTGATTGTTTTCTTTCCCCAGTCCTCCTGTTCTTTTCGGGCATTTTTACCTCCAAATATACTAATCTTAGTAATTTATAGGGCTTTATCATTGTCAATACATCAAGGACACAATTCTACATTTTCTTTCTTCTTACAGGACAGACTCCATTATGCAACTGAAATCTATAGCTCATGTCAGGCACAACACTCAGAAAAAGCAAGGATTTTAAAACGAAGTATAGAAGCCGCCTTACAAAGTAGTAATAATGAGGTGGGCAACATTATTTAATATTTTCTCAAGTTTCTAATGTGATTTCTGTGATTGTGCTGTGGTTTTGTGAATCTTCGCTAAAAATGTTAATCTGAGAAAAATGTGTTTTGTTGTTTCATGTTGTGCAGTTTAATGAATCGAATTCTGTGAGCGTTGACGGAATCTTTGACATGATGGTACGAACTGGGGAATTAGATGCAGGAGCCGGTATGGAAATGGGCTTGGATAATTTGTATCCAGCTGTAATCGAATGCTTCGCAGTCATTTTCTTAGGGTAAGTTGAAATTTCGTACTCTAAATGACAGTTCAATTTTATCTAGCAATAAGTTTCACTGTCAAATCCGTACTCGTCTAAGAAATATAGTATTTTCAGTGCATTTGCCGTAAAGTCAAAGGTTAACTGCGTACTCTACATGATTACCTGTACTATAATAGAATGACCACACACTTGAAAGAATTTTTCGTGAGAAAATGGAAATTTAAGTGAATTACTCAGTTATTTGCACTTATATAACAGTGCAACGTCAAGTCCTTGTGCTTGTTGTTCAGTCCACCCGAGGGCTTATTTGGTACATACGATCAAATATTCAATTTAAACAAAAAATTCAATATCATCCTTGTAGGCTGCAGGCTAATTTTCAAGTAGTGAGATGTAATGTACCTTACCAATGAACATCCATTTTCACAGCGTGCCAAACCAGTGCTACTAATATAATATGCTAATCCAAGCCAAAGCAAGTCTGATGAGACGTATTGCAAATCTAACTAGCAGATACGACACACTCACGGGAAGGAAGCTTGCCTTGATTTGTGAGAAATTCTCACAATGGCATCTCTTCTACAGAATACGTTTCCACTCCAGTTTTATTCAACGTTGTTTTTATTCGTGCGCCTGTCTGTGTGGTTCACAACTTGTAAACATGTGCCTACTTAATTACCATTCCAAACATAGTTCATTGGTGTGTGGCATATGACACATTAGTCTGCAAAAACCCACACTCTTAAAAACATACATAGTTAATAAGCTTTATGTTCTGAGATTGTCATGTAATAACATACTTACATCTGTTGCAAATCTCTATAAATGTTTCTTAGGGCGCTACTATAGATAGGTTCTCATGAGACAGATAACATAAGGACCCCTAAAATTACAATGGGATGCTAGAAGTAATGTACATAGATACAGCAATTAGATACACAAGTTAAATAGGATAGTCTATTTATATATAGTAAGTATGTAGTAATACAATGGAAGAAATTGAAATATTTGTCTTCAACATAGTGTGAATCTTCCCCTAGCTATTACAGATAAATCGTTCAAAAACGTCTATAATCCATAGATCGATTTTCTGTGATTTTTATCATTTCTACGTTTGTTGCTTTATCCAATTAGCTACTTATAATAGTAGTTCCTGTAGTTTAAATACTTCTGCAAATGCTGGCATAGTTGGTGTTAAAGATAATTATGTTAAACTGGAGAGTACTAAAAATTATTACAGTGAGCTTTACAAGAGGTAAATGCAATCTCGTAAAAATTATATCTCGAAGATACTGTATCTATTGCTACACTTATCCTAAATGCATAAGATACTTCATACTTCCTTATGCAAGGACTAAGTACATGTAAAAAGGCAATACAACTTTAATTCGGAACTTTTGTGGCTTCCTAGGTTGATAATTTTTCTTCCAATCTCTCATGAAAGTAGATAACGAATTAAATGTAATTTTGGTGTGTTTGTAAAGGTATTTGGCAGGCAAAGTGGGCATAATTTCAACAGCCGAAACAAAAGGGTTGAACACCTTTATTGGAACATTTTCTCTTCCTGCACTAATATTTTTATCTTTAGCTGAACTTAATTTAAGGTAAGACGAAGGTCAAATTCTAAAGCATACATTAGTAAGATTTTCCACAATTATAAATGTAATAATCTGAAAATTATTTATAGTTCTGTGAACTGGTGGTTTCTACTTGCGATTGGCCTGGCCAAAAGCGTAGTTTTCTTCTCAGTTATTTTGATCTCACTTTTGGTCAATAGACCAGTTAAATTGGACAAAGCTGGACTGTTTGCAATATTTTGCACGCAGAGCAATGATTTTGCACTGGGATACCCTATCAGTAAGAAACATCTTTCTTATAGAGAATTTTTTGAGGCCAAATGTTATAATCTTATCATTGTGTTCTACAATTAACAGTAACAGCATTGTATTTGAAGACCCACCCAGAGTATGCAAGTTATTTGTACCTGGTGGCCCCAGTGAATCTCATTTTCTTGAACCCCATCGCATTCATTATGATGGAGGTCTCCAAGCAAAAGAATATAGAAAACCAAGAGATTCAATCCAGAGGGAATAAGGGAACTTCTTTCCAAGGTTCTAGTTTTGGTCTGGTCATGAAGAGAGTCTTGAAAGGAGTTTTCCTTAACCCCATCATTGTTATGACTGTGCTGGGGATTTGCGGAAATCTGATTTTTAGTCATTGTGTACCAACTGTACTTAGAGGGATCTTGAAGGTATTTACTATCTGTCTTTAATATATTAATTTTTCTAGACGCTAGTTCTGGAGATGCATTCAAGATATTATCGGCCGGTATGTATCATTTTATCGCTATTTATAGGTATTGGGGTCAGCCTTCTCTGCATCAGCCCTATTTTCACTAGGTCTAACCATGGTTGGAAGTGCAGCCAGTCTTAAGGGCTCCGGCTTTGTTGTTCCAGGAATTTTAATCTGCATGAAACTGTATGTACTCACTGACGAATTTCTGTTCATTAAAGAGATTTATTGATATTTTGTATATTAATTGATGGATTTATGCGATTAGACTCGTTCTTCCTGTTGTCACAAGAGAATTTGTAAGTTTACTACAAGCTGGTGTGGACGTCAATGACACTGTGTCTTTGAGCAACTATGGATTCCTCTACGGAACCTTCCGTAAGTAACTCTTATTTCGTTAGTCTAATAAATATCGCATCTTTGTTAAAATTGTTACATAATATTAAAATTCCAAACTTTTCAGCCACTGCTCCGGGTGTTTTTGTATACGCCAACCAGTATGAAGTAGGTGTCCAAATGGTAAATAATTTAGTTTCTAATTTTCCCAAGTTTGTTCAACATAGATCGGTTTGGGTTACACGAAATAACAATAACAACTGTTGATTTTAGATTGCAAGTGCAATGGTAGCCTGTACATTTTTGTCAGCACCATTGATGTTTGTATCTGCAAAGATGATCACATTGAGAAGACTGAATCCTCGAGACTACGTGCATGACCTGGATACGTTCCTATTGAACATGAGTATCATTGGATTGATTGCAACGGTACATTTTGCCGAAAACTTAAGTTCATCATGTACCGTAATGTAAACGTTTAAAATGCGTATAACATCATATATATATTCTCTGATCAGATATGGGTCATCGTTGTCTTTGTCCTGAGCAAGAAATGGCGAAAAGTTCCACATTGTATTACGCTGTGTCTAGTCATATCCCAGGTAAGACCCGTTTGATAGTAATGACACTATAACACTCATAATAATCATATCCGAATATTATGCGATATTCTTTAACCTATCTAACCACATTAGCAAGTTTTACTGAAACTCAATATTAAAAAATAATAGGCTTATCATTATTTTGACTTGATAGGCAATTGCTTGTGTGGGTGCTATTCTGTGGGCCTGGGTTGGAGTTGACGGCAATGAGAAATGGAAGTTGTACTTACAATTTGGTATATTTTCATTTGGAGTACTAAGTTCCAGATTGTGGACGGCAATACTTGCGGCTAGTTTAGTTTTCCTAAGATGTCGAAGCTTATGTTTCGTCTTAAGATTACGACCATACATGGGACTCATAGGATGGGGGTAAGTTTCACTTTAAGTAATCTAATCCGGAATACATAATGGTCAACATTCACAGGAAAATATAAATTGCTGACGGTTTTATAGGATACCTGCTGCGTTGATAGCCGTTTTAATGTTGACAGTGAAATCTGAAACTCTGGACGAAAAACAAGATCCGAACTTTCAGTATGGAGAAACTCAAGCCTTAGTAGCTGTAATGGTATTAGTCATCTGCTTTATTGGTAAGAAAACTGAAAACTTGAGTTAGTAGTTATTTGAAAATTACCGGACCAATAAACAATAATTTATCGTTTTCTCTGGTAGTGACCATCGGCTGTTTAGTGATGCAGCAGCGATACGAACGGCAGTATGGACAGTACAACACAGTGCCAACTCAAAGCACCTCAGTACTCTCAAATGACGAAGAATCACAGTCACAAATAATTCCCCATCGACCATCAATAACTTCAACACAATCTCTACCGATTCATAACAGACTTTCTCATCGCTCGAAATGTACCTCTATTAACTGTACAGGATGCCCTCAAAGTGATTGTCTGAATCAGCATTCTTTTGTCGAGAGAGAACTTCCAGGTCCATCAAAACCTCTGAGTTGTGTTACTGAAATTGAAGATTTAAAAGTCAACGAGGATGAGATAGATGAGGACACTGAGAGTTTGTTTAGTTACAATGATGATTTATGTGCCTCTTCAAAACACCCTTGCGACCCGGTGCAAAGGAGACACTGCTCCGTTCTTCTAGATCGATATCGATCAATGAACCAGTTGACAGAACCTGAGGAAATCGGCATTGTTCGAGATAGAGATGATGAATTTCAGATGCTCAGACATATCATTCTTCTCCTCTTACTCTGCTCTTCGATGTTTGTGGTAAGTTCTTTTTTTATATCCTAAATATACATGCATATCTAGATGTAGGGCACAAGATGAATATCTTCAGTGCATATAAAACGAAAAAAAACGGTGCATAATGCAAAATGACTTATAATTTTCCTTTTCCCCAGGGAATCGCTCTTTGTGTGTGGACATTAATCATGGAAGAAGTTTCTGGTATATACGTCGAGTTAGTGTTTCTGGATGCAGCGTTGAATTTTGGACAAGGGTTCTTTACATTCATGCTCTTCGGTCTGAATACTAAAATGATTGTCATGCCTTTGCACAAATGGTACGTCTCAATATTCCTGTCTTTTGTTCAAGTCTATAATATGTATCTGCTAATTACTCAAGTATTTTAGAAATCCTCGTTTTTATTGAAGAAAGTTGCATATCGTATTTGCATTGCTCTTTTTCAACTGTCAGTATGTATCTACATTAAGAGAATTGAATCGAAAGTTGATTGATGATTGGGATCTACATTCTATGCATTCTGTAGTAAATATTTCAATTCAAATAGCAATTCCGATTCAAGATGAGATATAAATGCTAAAATGTGGTACCTATACCCACCGCAAAGCAATTTTAGTCAAACAACATACCTAATCGTTTAATACTCGCATAGTACAAATGCAGCCTACTAAGTAGTTTGTTCATGGAAAATTTTGTACCAAACTATGACTTGTAATTATAGGTGGAGGAGACTGGCATACGGAGAGGGCTCAGTACAATTACCAAAGTGGGACGAATTATCTACAGATACGAAGCAGATTTGCGAGCAGTTCCTTACCTACCATATTGACAAGTGTATCCAGGATATTGTCCGGGATAGAAAGTAAGTGCAACGATCAATGCTTTTCAATGAGGTTATCCGTTATCCATTTCATCCGCAATTCTTTCTTAAAAGTTCCATGTTGTTCTTAATATCAATGCGATATTTATAACCATTAGCATTTGGCATAGTCATGAAATATATAACTGAACTTGTTATACTTTGTCGTATTCACGCGTTCCTAATCCTTATAATGTTATATCAAAACTTTTATCAAAATGGTATTTTTTGGGTCGTTTGATCTCATACATTAACAGCAATGTACTCTATAAATAGATCCCTCGAGAATGCTTATTGGCTTTTAATAAAAGCATGAGTCAAGCCTACAATTTCACGTCTTATCTGTATTTAGGTTGTGTATTTCTGACATAAATAATAATTAACGGATTGTTTTTGCGTTTAGATGGAGAATGGAGTCTTACACTCAAGTATTTTGTGGCAACGAATTGATAGACTGGCTAATGTTGGTGGGATTGGCAAGGGACCGTAGCGAAGCCATAAAGTATGGAAGACATCTTTTAACAGGCCGAGTAATCCGACATGTGAAAAATCTACATCATTTCCATGATCAGTCGTTTTTCTATACATTTTCTCCGCCTGATTAAGTGAGAACTCACTAAAGGCGTTTCATTTGTTGTTTAATTCCAGAATACTTATTATTTATAATGTTGAGTTTTCTTTTTTGCAATTTTATTGATACTCATTGTCAATGGGTAAGTTTGCGCTTCATATTGCACCTACCTACTTGAACTTTGAAGTGCAAATTTTTACTTTCATTGTAGCGCAATGTTGTGTTAAAGGTACTGTAATTACGACTCCAAGCTGTTTAATTACTTATAATATTTACCAACATACAAACTATTACAGATATTCAAAGCTTTACTTTTCTGTATTACAATGATGGCTATATAGTTTTAAGTGAAGATCGATTGGAAAGATTTACTCGTTTAATTCCACAGATCTGATTAGTTAATGTCGATGTATTGAAAAACGCTAAAAGCTCTATGTTAACTTCCAAAATATGCACATTTAATGTAGTACTTAATAATGTAAGTACTTATAAATCCTTAAGGATATTTTGCAAATGAATGTTCCCACGTTCTTAGTTCCGTTAAATACTTATAGAGGCTCATAGTATATTTAACTAGTTTTATAGGCGTATGTACTGCAAACATGCAAGTTATGTTTCATATATTATTATGTGTACCAAACACATCCATATGTTACATGAAGTATTTACTAAAATGCACAAAGAGGGGTTGTGTTATTGTGTCTTGTATTGTATTTTTATCAATTAAGTTACACTCGTTAAGTACTCCCATTTCCCTCGACCGTGAGTTGCCAAAAAGTTATTATTTAATTAATGTTATGCTTAATCCAATATTTTATTTTTTATTGATTGTTCTTAGTGATAGTTCTACGTACAACTAAATGTCATTGTTAAGTTACGATATTTCAAACGCCCTTCCATGACTAATTATTAAAAACGTGTTGTGTTGATGTAATATGGAACTGGGAATGCTGATAATAATGATTGAATACTTTGATTTTATTCTTTCTTAGTTTTTGTGAACTTGCAGTGATATGTTTAGGGAAGATGGGAAATCGACGAATAATATTAAAACT